>JAECUM010000734.1:0-225544 GCA_016617855.1 Megalonaias nervosa
TTATGATCAATTATTGTGTTTGGAGCCCCTCTTGATTCATATTTTGATTTATATAAAATCTCTCCGGTTAGCGTTTTTACTGTTATTGGGAATTTTAATTTCTTTTCTAGCTCAGCGACATCTTTGATAGATGCTCCGGTATCTTTAACTGATTCTGCCCAAGTATTTATTTTTTTACGCCTTAAATCTGTTAAACCATTACCACGTATCGCGTTTGTAAAATGTTCTGTAACTCGTTCAGCTACACAGTTTATTCTTGACTCTGACAGTTTCATAGGCTTTAGATCCCCGACGTCAGGTTTATTATTAAGCGGATATATTGCATATACGACTGCAGTAACTGGATATGCACGTTCATAATATACCTTATCAACACCGGTTAGTATTCCGGGCTTAGATTTATTATTTAAGAGAACAATATTATTTCCTGACTGTATGCGTACTGGATCGCGCTTGTCACGAATAATCCAAATATCTTCTTCTGTATTTACAATAACTTTTATTAAAATAAAATATTTTTGATCATCAAGGTGATTAATAATTACTTTTCCTCGTTCGTCATTCATCATATTAGTAACATTTCCAACTCTGAATGTTGACCATACATAAGCAGCACCATCGTCACGAAATTCCTTCTTGGCTTCACGAATACGTTCGGTTATATCCTCATTTGTTAAAGCTAGATCTTGCATCAAAGTACTAAATTTATATTCTGATAATCGATCGAGATCGAATCTAGCATGGGAAGGTTCAATAACGGATAATTCCTCCATATAATTAAGACAAGTATTTAAATTAAAATTTTAATATATATAATGCTTGAAACAAAAAACAAATGTGCTTGGCTCAGAATTGGATATACTTCTCTTTGTAATAAACCGTGCGTGAATAAATACTGCGGAAATCATGCACAAAGTTTCAAAAATGGAAGTACAGGACCAATACCATGTGTGCAATGCGGTGTTGGAGTCAGAGGAAAAACTCAATTGTGTCTAAAATGTGGCGGAAAAAATACAGGGAACTAAAACGATATTATGACAAAAAAAATAATACATCGTCAGGTAAATCTCCTATACAAACCGTAGAAGATTATCTGGTTAGATTTCAAAACAATGATTTAGACAAATAATATTATATATAAATGGAGCAAAACGAATTTGTGAAACATCCAATAATAAAAAATTATGAGGCGTCTCGAGATGGTGTAATCAGACACTGTAAATAAAAAAATCCAGTCGGTAGTCTTAATAATCATGGTTATCTTAGATTTACTGTTAATGGCAAGAAAAATTATTTCTCACATAGATTTACCTACGAGTGTTTTTTTGGAATAATCAAAGATGGATATGTGGTTGACCACATCAATGGCAATAAGCTTGATAACTCACTTGGAAATCTACGAATTACTACACAGAGTCAAAATTGTAAATCCGGAAACACTGGCGGCGCACGATTTGCAAGATCTGTTAAATCTGTAAATGTAGATGGTGAAGAAATTGTGTTCAAGTCAATGAATGCAGCTGCCAGATATTTTGGTATTTGCATGTCTTCAGTAAAACATGTTGCAGATAAAATATACAAATCAGCATATTCATTCAAATACGATCAGCGGATAATATTTGAATATGTTATCTAACTCTGTCTTCCTAATAAATAAATTGTATATAGTTTGATTTTATATTTTACCATGGGTACCTTTACCGTCGCTGCTCTCGGTGTCACTCTCACTTTTGACAGAATCAAATAACATAATCTTTCTTAATTGCATTACACGATTATCCACGATCTTCTTTTTTTCGTATTCACGAGATAGTTCGAATCTAATATTTTCGATCGAACGTGCAAGAGGCGCAAATAGCTTTACCTGTTTTTCATTTACCACCGCCAAGGATTCTAACATAGATAAATTGATTTTACAAATTTATAATTGGATGGTAATGTGTATTTATTGTCAATTTTTCTTTGTTTTAATATTTCATAATCACATAATATTTTTTCAGGATCGAGATTATCAGATAGATTTATTCCCGTATGTTTTAATTTTTTAATAGCAGAAATAATATCATTAATGTTTTCTTGGTTCATTATATAATAATTATTTCTTTAAAATAAAAAATAATTGACAGTTAAGTTTTTAACTTTTGACCTTGATGTTTGGCCTAAAAATATCAAAAATAATCAGTAGCATCCTAAGCGGTTACCCGTCACTTGGCCCCCTGATAGCCTTTGTGTCTTTCATGGAGTCCTTTTTTTGTATGATGATGTCTTTCTTATGACCGTTATTGGCACTCCATGTTCTGTTTCTATTTGGCTAGCATTCTTTCTGAATGTTTCCTTGTGGGGGTCTTTCAAATGAGGTAGAGAGCTCAGGCATGCTACTGATTATTTTAGGGAGCTCTGTATTGCGAATTCAATAAACCCCCACCAAATCAAACCCCGGGGTAAATGCAAAACGCACTCACCACGTTGTTTAACGTGATGGGGGGTTGAATTCGTTGGGGGCTGAGCTCCCCAACCTTATATAAAATGGCATCGTTCCGAATACTGTCGACACTCGTCAGCCACAGGAATCGAACCACGGTCGTCAGTATCATAGTTCAACAACTATACCACTGAGCCATTTTCCGATTCATACATATAGACGTTTTAAAATTATTATGTAGTTAACCCAACACTGAATAAGCAGACAAATTACGTACGACCAATATACTGAATAAAATCACAATTATTGTACAACTGTAGCGTATATTTACTTAATTTACAAACATTATTTTATACATACTGTATAAAATAATCGCACATTACATTTTCTATAAGAGTTATCGTTCGTTAAGGTCAAATACATGTGTTATAGCTAAAAATAACTTTACGCACTCGTATAAACCGACGTGAATTTAAGGTTATCAGAGTTAAAAGATGCATCAATATCCCTCTCTGTTACAAATTGATGCTTTACTAACAGCTAATCACCTACAGAAAAAGAAATGTCACTAAATAATTAACGAAAAACAAGAAGTATTTGTTGTCTGTAAATCGAACGTAGTAGTAAGGGAAATAATCGTTCAATTTACTCCGCAGAGAGAGATAGCCGAGTTATCTCGCTTTATTATATATACAATTGCTTTAATCATAGAAATTGATTATTATTCATGTATTTACTCATCAGCCCCTGATTAAATAATCGGACGTTCTACGAGCGTATATACAAATTAATATTAAGAGATTCTTGTCTTAGATCCAAAATGTTTCCTGCCTGGTCGGTGAGTTTGAAATTTATTCTTGTCAGAAATGGATTGTTACACGTAAATAAACCGGATTAATTGGTTCAGATACAATTAACCACCCGGGCGGATCTTTAGGACTAAATGCATATAGTATATACCCCTGTTGGGCCTGATTAGATTTTGAAAGATCTACTTGATAACTGTCATCAATTACGTCACATACTAGATTGACCGCGATCGTAGATGTTATATTAACAATACCAGGTGAGATATGGCGACCTCCACCATGTAGATCATTATTATATTTAAGAATAGTTGGTGTGGGTATTAATTTTTTCCATGAATCACATATTCTTTTAAAGTGTTCATCAATAAGATCATTAACGGACTTCTTTAGCTCTTCAGAGTTAAATCCAGGAATTATAAATGTTGGTAGCTGTTCTTCTGTGATTCCATAATATTTAAGAAATACTGTTTTAAATAAACGTTTATTGCTTACACGCCGAATAGGATCATCTTCATTAACTATGTAAATATTAAGAAATCTATCTTCCCGTGCGTTTAATGTTTTTTCTCTATCAACGATAGCCTTATTTACATATTCTAAGTCTGATGCAACCCGATTCAAATGTTGTATTGTCTCAATTATCTGATTTTTTAAGTCATCGTTGTAGGAAGTGCTGATGCTGGAAAATAAATTTCTTAGATCATTAAGTACACGTCCGTGTTCGGATTTAATTGGTCTTGATCTTGAGTTAATTTCTTCAACATTAATTGTTTCTATTCTTGTTGTATCTTTACCCCGAACAAAATCTATAAAATAAGTATACTGTGCATAATCAAGATGAGCATCCAGATGACTATCTACAAACGGATAAATTTGTCGATAGTCTGAAATTTTTATAAACGGATAAATTTTTCGATATTCTGGAGGTTTTATATATTTTTTAACATCTACGACGAAATCAGATCGTTGTGGTTCTGGTGGTACTTGATAAACAGGTGCGACTTCAGGCCATCCTAACACGGATCTGATCGAACTTTGATAAATATCTACGGAGTAATCAGGGGAATTTATTTCAATCACCGCAGATAGTGTTGGTTCGTAGACAGTAATTGCTATTTTGGATTCTTTTCCTGTAATAGATTTAATTCTGCGCTGGAGCTCATCATTAATCTGTTCTATTTGATAACTACCCGTTGGAACACTAACTACTTGCCAATCAGGAGTTCCATCAGGTTTATTCTTATTAGCAAATACTAATGAATTATTTGGCTGTAGTCCACCAAATGGTTTTGATCTAATATTTGGCCAGCTATAATAAACCCGTAACTGTGCTAATGCTATCTCTTTTGCAGGAATTGATGTTGGAAAATTGACACTTAACTCAGGATTGGTCGAACTTAACGATATCATAGTAGTTTTTGACGGAGTTGTATTAGTAACGATCTGCTGAAGTAACTCCCTGTCTGTCATTATTATTATTGTTGTTATTTAATTCATTAAAATCATTAGCGATCACCTTAAAAGCGTCATCATAGGTTTTCATCATCATCGCGAATTCAGTATCGGATATTTCACCATCACTGACACACGAAGAAATATACAAAGATAATTTAGAACATGCATCTGCAACTGTATGTAATTTAATCATATAATCGTGTAATTTAACATTTGTACAAGTATCTATCTTTTTGGTTATAATACCGAGAACTCCAGCAATAGTCGTTGATGCTGAAACAATAATGGTTATAACAGTAGGTGTTGTCATCGTCAATGTTGATAATAATAATCCTGTTCCAGCAATAACAGCAGAAACCGAGTAAATAACTACATCAATAACAACTATACGTCTTTTGTATTTTTTTATTTTCGTGTTATAATAGTCGATAAAATTATTTAGTTTAGTCAGACGCTCACATACTTGATTGCATCTGTAACGTTGAACGTCAATGCAAGACTGAGGTTGATCCATTATAATTATCTAGGTAACTAATTGGGGAGTTTCACACACAAATTCCAAGCACCACCAGTATAACGCTCTAGTTAAATTTTTGTCAGATGCCTCCAACAGAAATGTTTCTTCCGCATCTTTATTTATTATGACGGATACAACTCCAGAAAAAGTATCGATTGAATGACGCCATGGAAATGTAGTAAATATACTGAATTTTGCTATGCTAAATATAGACAGCCTGTATACGCCAGTGACTTCTGCGGTGTGTTTGATAGTTTTATCTTGCAGTGTCCATACTCCTAATCCTGATGCTACTGTGTATACTACGTTGAAGATCTGCTTGTGAGGCATTCCAGCAAGTAACTTTGTTACTAGATTCGTTTTTTCAATGATATTAGGAATTCCACTAACAATATCGTTGATTTTCATGTTAATGTCGGTAAGTTTTATGTCAACGATTGGTGGAGTTCCAAAAAAGTCATTAATATTTCTGTTTACATTTCTACGAAAATTTGAAAAAGTTTGTACGTGATTAGTAAAAGTACCATTGAGTGTGGTCACTTCGTCATTGATTGTTTTTAACGAAGTTGTTATAGGAATGTTGCTATCGTCTACATATTTCTTCGTTGGAGCATCAAAATCATATTCCGGTGTTCTAAGATTATTAATACCATTATTATTCATGTTGAGAAATGCACGCATTATACCGCCGTTGGCCAATACGTACTTAGATTCTTGATCGTCGACATATTTCTTTGTTGCGGCGTCTGTATCTGCGGTTGGGTTTCCAAGGTCTATAATCTTATTTTGATTCATAATAATACTACCTGTAAATGAATCGCCATCTTTCTTAATATAATCACTGACTGACGTACCGGAATCTTGTATTTTACCCTGATCAGTAAAAGTAACTATATTATTAACAACCGCATTAGGAACTCGTATAAGTACATCTGGTAGTTGTATATTACTAGTTTTTAATCGTCCTTCCTTATCCTGAAAAACAACTACTTCGTTTTGATCCACACTGGTTATGTTTAATAAATCGTCAATCTCATTTCTGAGCTGATCGAGAGTTGCGTATTTAGATAAATCAGCTTGCTGATGACCTTTACCACGAGAAGATCTTCCATAAATATCTACCATTATATTTACTAATGTCTGTTTAAATGTGACGTCGTAGTATATTCATGTACAACTTTGTGGTGTGGTTTTGTTGATTTTGATATAGCATCAAGTACGTTAAGTACTTCTCGACCACATATTGGTGGATCAGTTGATGTTTGTGTTGGTAACGTTGAATACCATATTGGAGTACTTTGATAGCAGCTAATATACTTTAAGAATTCTTTTGGTGGAGCTAGTCCATATGAATCAAAATAAATAATTCCACGTGGATCAATTGCATATCCGACCCAATGCGTGCCTGGACCAGAATTTTCATCGAGATTAATAATACCGGTTTCAATATTGTTTGGTTGTTTTGGTAATTGATCACGCATGAAAACACCTCTGAAGTTTTTTATTTTTAATTTTTTAGCAGCATCTAGTAAATCAAAATTGGACATAGGAGATATTAGTAAACTGTCCCTGGTAATCTTAGGCCCTTTCCGTACCATGAATGTGGAGTCCCTGGTAATCTTAGACCCCTTCCCTTTTTTTTGATTCCCTTTCCTGTTGCTTTCTTTAATGCCATTCCAGCAGCAGTTCCAACAGCGCCTAATGCAGCTGCTTTTGCAACAGCTGGGGCTGCAGCGGCTATTAATGCTGGTATTGCTGCAAGAAGTGGAAATATACCACCCGTCTTAATAATATCTTTAATGGCACCCGCAGAAAGATTAAGTTTTATACCTTTATTTGATTTTTTGGATTCATTGAAATGCCCGAGCTGACGTTCTGTAAGAGATAATTTATTTGAACCGCTCATCTGATCTTTCTTTAGCGATATTTTTAATCCACAGTTATTTTTGATGCTGATTGTATCCTTTTAATCTGACCAGGAGTCAGACTAACACTAACGTGATTATACGACATTATAATATTCATAAACGATCTAATTACATGTTTTCTACTGGCGCATCAACGACTCTCATTCGTCCACCAGCACCTTCAAGTAACATCGATTTATCGCTGAGTATGACAGCAATTGCTCTGTAATTAGGAATATCTATAATATTTCTGTTAACACGAGCTCGAAAATGTATATCAACTACTGACTGTCTGGCTAAATCTAAATGTTCGAGCGAAAAGTAATAAATTGGATATAGGGTTGTAAAATCCAATTGTGATATTTGTAAACCAGTATCAATATTTTGATCACGTCCCATGAACGTCATTAATCGATGATATACACGTGCTACATGATTTTGATCGAAATTCAATAAAATATCTTCGGATGGTTCTTGATGTCCATTTATTCTTAAAGAAACCTCGGAAACACCAAGATTGTCAAATATCATAATACTAAGATTTTGACTGTTTACTCGTGCAACATCTTGAAATGCAATAAATATATGTCGTGGTGCGGATATTCCCTGTTGAGAGGCTATTTGCCATGGAAATAAACCATTAATTGCGCTCTGAACAGCATCTGTGGTCATTGTTAACCATGACAACGCTGATTTACCACCTTGATTCATAAAAGAGAGTAAATGTTCTTCTTTAGGTATTGTTGGAGTCATCACCGGCATCCATAATGAAAGTTTTGTCAGAATTACTCTACCAGGATCAGTACCAGCGGGTCGCCAGATTGCATCATCGTCGGTTGCTTTTCGTACAAGTACAACTGTGTGCTTAGCTCCGAAAATGACTTTTCTGACATTTCTACAAAATCCAAATATATGTGATAGTGGAATGGCTCATGAAAATGCTCTTCTTCCACCACGCAACATTGCTCGACGTGATCTAAATCCTAAGTTAAAATCTGGATCTACATTAATAATCATACTTTGTACATCCGCATCGGCGTTTCTAGCAAAATTTCTTGGCCGTCTTATTTCATATTGTTGATACTCTGGAGAATTAGAAGTATCCTTTGCAAACATCATTGACGGGCCAGCCGATCTTGAATAATCGTCGCTGTATCTTGCAAGGCCAAGTATTGTCGTTGCAACGTCAACGTCTTTCTGAATTGATTCAATATTTTTACCATCAATCATGTACGTAGCGCTATCAAATAACGCCATAATAACATTATTAACAAAACCGACACTAACATCGTCTCCATAAGCTACTGGTGCTGCAGGAGCAGCGTTATTTTAAATTTCACCTTCAACCTCAATAAAAGCCTCAGCGGGTAAGAAATACCTACTTGTATCCTGAACTTGCAGTTCAATTCGTCCACGTTGATCTGGAATTCGAGCGTCATAAGAATAATATTGATAATCACGCACAGACTCATCTTTAAGTACTGGTGCGTCCATGTCAAATGCGGGATCAGATATACGCTTAAACATCTTTATTATAATTATTATCGTCTAAAACGAAAACCACTTCGGGAAGTGAGACCACTTCCTGCTATCAGACTAGCGGTTATATTTTTTTCTTTTTCTGACATTGGTACATCAGCCAACTCTGTTAGTTTTTGATTAGCAACTTTATTTATTATTTTACTGACATTTGCAGGCATTACTTCAGTGCTAGGTAATTTTACAGGTTGAGGTTTTCGTCGTATTAATCGTGCTAGTCTATCTTTAATCGCTGAAAACGCTTTACTAGCAACATTACCAACAGCACCAATACCTTTTTCACGAACAACATCAATAGCTTTCATTCCCAGTTGCTTTGCGATCGGTATTGCTTTTGGGGCTATCCTTCTAAATAGACCCTGAACAACATCACCTAGTCCATCTCCGTAGGTTGTTTTGTATACTGGTAATCGTGAGTTTATTACCCTGACCATAGTTGGCCCACGGTGAGTACTATATACGATCATTTTATTATAGTAATTGTATTTAATTACGTACTCAGTCACTATAGTAGTCATCGGCAATTTCATTAATAAGAGACTGATAAACATCAACGTCCATGATACCGCCAGTAAATAACCGTCTACAAATATCAGCTGCTTCATTAATTATTTCTGGAGAATTATTACCAGCTCGTTTTCCTCCGATGAGGATTTCTAATCGATCAACGTCAGAGATAACGTTATTTGGACATAGAGTAAAATCACCTCCAGTAGAAAAACCGCTTCCAGTGAAGGTTTTTTGCCCATATCATAAGATTTTTTTATATCTGATTCTATTTTTTTGTTTTTTTTTGTTTTTCTAATTCTTCTATTTCTTCTTGTAAAAAGCCTCTATTACTTTTGTTCACTTCTAGCTTAATTTGTAGCATCAAATTCTTTATTTTGTCATTCGTTTCTATCAGCTGTTTTTCTAATAATTCCCTATAAAATTTAAGTGATTTTTCAAACTCTATTTGTTTTTTTGTTTCTTCCTCTGATGACGGTGGTGATGGTAGTGGTGATGGTGGTTGTTGTTGTTGTTTTTCTAGAATTTTCTGTGAGGCTGGCGACCAATATTTTGATCCTTTTACTTTTCGTCCTTTTGCTGCTTCCTCTGGTGTTGGTTGTAATGGCGGTGGTAATGATAATGATGGTTGTAATTCCGATGTTGTTTCAGTAGCAGCTTGTTTTATTCTTGTACTTTTTCGTTTTGGTCTTTCTGCTTCTCCC
Source organism: Megalonaias nervosa (assembly GCA_016617855.1). Lineage (NCBI taxonomy): Eukaryota > Metazoa > Mollusca > Bivalvia > Unionida > Unionidae > Megalonaias > Megalonaias nervosa. The sequence goes on from JAECUM010000734.1 coordinate 9,861, forward strand.
TGTTTTGCTTCTTCTCTTTCTTTCTGTTCTTTTGCTTCTTCTTCTTCTCTTTCTTTCCGTTCTTTTGCTTCTTCTTTTTCTCGTTTTTTCCGTTCTTTTGCTTCTTCTTTTTCTCATTTTTCCGTTCTTTTGCTTCTTCTTTTTTTTCGTTCTCTTGCTTCTTCTTTTTCTCGTTCTTTCTGTTCTCTTGCTTCTTCTTTTTCTCGTTCTTTCCGTTCTTTTGCTTCTTCTTTTTCTCGTTCTTTCCGTTCTTTTGCTTCTTCTTTTTCTCGTTCTTTCTGTTCTCTTGCTTCTTCTTTTTCTCGTTCTTTCCGTTCTTTTGCTTCTTCTTTTTCTCGTTCTTTCTGTTCTTTTGCTTCTTCTCTTTCTCGTTCTTTTTCTCGTCTTGCTGCTTCTCTTTCTCGTCTTGCTGCTTCTTTTGTTAAATTAACGTAATAATTAAAATTCCTATTATAATCTCTGTATATTTCATCATCTAATTTAATTTGCTCAACGTCAGCACGTATGCGGTATAGTACTCTTTGCCATTGTTCACGGGATTTAATGATATTTTGATAATCAGGCTTTAAGAATTTATCCCTCCGACCAAAACTCATAGCAGCAAAATTAGCTAAATCTTCAAAGTTTTTAAAGTTATTAATTGTATCAGTGAAGTCCTTACTAAATTTATCAAGTAGCTCAGCATTGCTCATTGAGAGAATTTTTTGTTTTTGCGCCGTTGATATTGGTAGAGCAGTGGCGATGTCAGTTGGAAGTCCACGTAAAAGTCTTTTTGTCTGTTTTGTTCTCTCCGCTATTTTTTCAGTTGCCTCAGCGGTTTTCTCTAAAACAGGAAGAAGAGGTTTAGTTGTCTCTGTAATAGGTTTAAATAATTGTTTTGTATCCTCTTCAAATTCAACATGAGATTCTTGTCGTTCTTGTAATTGTTGCTTGACAGCATCACGAACAGGTAAATATTTTCTAATTGCTTCTAGTCGTTCTCGTGCTAATTTAGCTGAATGAGGTTCGCAAATGACGACCATTATTAATAATATTTATACTGATTATTTAATTACAGCAGCAGGAAGGGTGAATGACAAAAATTGAGTGACCCGGCGAGTAAACTAAACGCATTATAACATAAAAAACAAAATAGTCAAAAATAAAATAATAAAAATGAGCTAACCCAAACGATTTATTATTCGTTTTTCAAACTATACGGTAATAATAAAAGTTAGGAGGTTCGGTTTAGCGTTATTGACCTTATTTTTCAGCCTCTGTAGGAACCTTTATTTTTGTAAAATAAGGTCTCAGCCGAGTGGTCTGTTCACCCTGCCTGCTGCTTATGAGACTTTCTGATGGCAACATATTTGATCATGAATTGTAACACCGTTTCAACATTCTTTTCTACCAGCTTTTTACGTCTTGTGATCTACACTAGGAAAACAAAGGCATGGAAATTATGAATAAATGTGTGCTGTTATTCTAGGAATGCATCCTAAATTGTAGTTAACTTTGACAGATATTGTGTGCAATTTTGTTGTTGTGTAATGTTTCTTGTTGAAAAGTGAATATTTATGTATGCATGTTCTTATAGTATGCATGTTCTGATAGTTTGGTGTTTATCTGCTGCCGTTATTCTAGGATTGCATCCTATATTGCACTATTAACTTTGACAGCCATTGTGTGCAATTTTGTTGTGGTGTAAGGTTTCTTGTTGAAAAGTGAATATCTATCTATGCATGTTTGTATTGCTTGGTGCTTATTTACAGCTGTAATTTTAGAATTACATACTATATTGTATTGTTAAATTTATTTGACAGCCATGATATGCAATACTGATGTAGTGTAAGGTATATGTGAAGAATTTGATATTAGAATGTAACATTCATGTATTATCACTAATTGTTGTTATTGTTAATAGATTTATAAATCAGAAATTGCGTTAGCATTATTTTGTCTTTTGTTGCTAATGCTACTTAGACATTATACCTTTTCTTCTTGTCTGTCTATCCCACCATCAGAGTATTTTTTAAAATAACTCCTTAATCTTTTCTAATTTTGACTTGACCTTCATTGCAACCACATCGCAATAATGTTTCCTACAAGACACACAATATAGCAAACATCTATTTAAGCATAAATTATATCAATAAAAATAAACTACGCATACACATGTATTAACAATATTGAATGTGGTTACCAGAAACACCGAAATATTGAATGTATGTGAACAGGAAAAGAGTCAATAGACTTCACAAATGAAAATATTTATTCATCATTATGGAATCGTTGTTACTTAATTATAGCATTACCTTGACAAAGTTAGCGTGCACAAGCCACATGTGGGTTATACTAACTCGTATTCAGCATTATAACAAAGATTTTATTGATTTGCTTTACTTCGAATGTTTTCTTTCACAATTAGTATCTGCCTTATTTGAACTTTCTGACATTCAGTAACCTGCGTTATTTTCTTCTTTGTTCATTTTATAAAGAACAAGTAGTAGTGTGTTGCAATTAACTTCATGATCATTCATGTATGATTGTGACATACTGCACAATGATTCTCTTCTGCACATTAGTTATAGATACTTTACAGTAAAATGAGGATTTGATATTTACGTATTAGTTACTTTTAGTACACATGATACTAGTAATTAGTAATTGATACATAAATGGGCCTTTTTGGGTCAGGTCTTTTTGGACCAGGCCTTTTAAGCACTTGTCAGTTTTGGTTGTGGGCCTTTTTGATACCAGTCCGCTTTGACCCTGATTCGTCTGAGACTGTCTGCCCAGGATATTCCACACAATATGCTTGTCTCTTGTCACTGATATGCTCCACTCCAGTCTGGGTAAAGTCCTAGGGTTTATCAAGATAAAAGTTAGACCAACACCACTGACTTCAGATTCCAGTTCTGCTTCCAGTTTGAAGTGGGAGAAACATCAAACTCTTCACAAATTCTCTCCTAGGTAAGCAGATTGTTTTCAAGACTGTTCTGACTGTCCCTGTGGACACTATAGTTATTAAAGGATTTGGTTAATGTATCTATTGTATTACTGCTAAGGTGATCCTTGTATGACACATCATAGCCAGTTGTTGCATAGAAGACTGCAAACTTGGGTTGATTTTCCTAAATCACAGCTTGGTTGCTATACCAGCTATTAGCCAGTACTAGGTTGTAAATACACAGTAACTGGTACTTGCCTTTGGTAAACACTTTAGAAAAACTGACAACACTGGGCTGGTAAATAACATCTTTATTAAAGGTAAATACTTCTGATGATGGTTTTCTATCATGTTATTATTTTAACATATGTCCCAAACTGGGAAACAATCCACAGTACAATGACACCTATTCTAAGGAACTCATACTGGCCTTCAATACATCACCTACTAGAATGAGTGGCACATACAGTTCTTTCAATGATAAAATACTGGTGGACTGGCCACACAAGCAGTCAGAAGTGATAGCACAAGTAGTAGGAATACTGGCTGGGCCAGGTTTCAAAGGCTTTAGCATGCTTGCAAAACTGATGACTGAGTCACTGCCAGATATATCACCTATTTGCTGATAATAGTAGTTGTCCTGGTCCGTTCTGAGGTAACTCTCAACTCAGACTAGCAATCCCTCTTCTATGAAGTGAGGCATGGCACAATGCTGCCCATTATACCGTCCACTTTGTCTGCCTAGACCAGCTACTAAAACAGGCATTGTTGGCAGCATCCTCTCCACACTATCAGGAATTGTTTCCATGGCCTGTTCCATGTTCAGGACTGCCATGGTCATCCAATATCTTAGCTCTGAGTTTGAGCAGCTGCAGTGTCAACAATTCACAAGATATTCTGATCACTGACAGACAACACATCCTCGATAATCATGGTTTTCCTCAAGATTTATTAATGACCATTTATGGTTCAGGGTTGTTTTCTTGGTTGGTATGGATTTAATACTATTTTTCATCACATTATAGGCTATACATGGTGGCCAGTATATTTGCTGGAGGAAGAACCTGGGATGAACCACTGACCCACAGGATGCTAATGGCAAGCCTTCCCACATAACCACAATGTCTGAACCTGAGACTCAAACCCATGCAGAGAGAGGTGAGATGTCAGTTACTTATGAACTTGGTGAGTGCCTTAGACCACTCAGCCATCAGTCCCTATAGTCCAGAGAAAAGCAGCAGAGTCAAAAGATAAAACGTCCATTTATAGTTGCAGGATTATAATAAAAAGTACACATGGGGGATAGTTATATCGCAGGACATATTGCAGGACAGATGGCACCATACTAAGCTTGGCCAGCATTGATTAATACATGTTCATCTGAGATGGTAATAGCCATATATCTTTCTTTATCACTTAGTTGGTACAGTTTTCCAACAGTATGTGTGGTTTCATATTACTGATATCACAACACATTACATATCACTTTATGTGGATCTGATTGGTCCAAAAAACTCCATGAAATTATTGTAAAAGTATTCTCTTTACTGACTGACTGCAATCATGGGAAAACTTCTTTTAACTCCACATTCTGGAATTTTTAGTTTTCAATGAACATTTTGGCAGCTATTTTTTCACTCTAGTCACAAAAGGGAATTGGAGAAAAAATGGTCTCGTCTGTCTGAATATGGCCAATTTATCCCCACAGGGGCTTGTTATGTCATGTATAACATATCATCACAAGAAAAGTGGCATAAAAGCCCAAGACAAGAACAACAACAAATAAAACTATGGACATTGCTCAGTTGATAGCGCGTGTGTGAGGTGGAGGTGGAGGGGGCAGTATGCATGTAACATGGAATCCACCCTATATACAAGCATAGCTTAAATGTTACAGAAGCAAATAAACTCAATGCTGTTCACAGAAGAATGTTGACATAAACCAGTCTCTCAACTTATAGTAAAGAACTTTATCCAACCACAGCAAATGTATGTGGTAAATATGTGATGCAATTCAGAGACTATTTTTTATGCTTGACAAAAACAAATACTGCAAATATCCAGTCACAAATACAATGCAATAAATATAGGAATTTCTTCATCTAGTAATCCTCCTTTCACATGAATATCACATCCATGTAATGTTCAGTTGTGAAAGTGATACTTTAGGGAAAATATGGATCATCTACTGTAGGCCTACTCTAACCAGTACTGTATCAAACAATGTATCATCACATGCATTGGACATTGTGTGTTGAAAAACAATTTTGTTTTTGTAAAATGTTCTGTTTATTTGGAAGGACACAGTATATTCTACTTTTAAATGTTAATACTAGTTCAACTTTATTTGAGACTATCTTTTATGCATGCCAAATGGAAGGTACAGTGTGTGTCAAAACAATCACAATTTTTTATTTATTTGTTCTTCATTCTACCTAAATAATTTCCACTTAAATAAAAACTGATAAAAAGAATCTCAAATGGGTAATGATTTAATATTAAATTTATGAAGCTTGCTGAATAAATTCAATGTTAAATCATTACCCAGTTGAGATCCTCTATATCTTATCCTCTCAAACTGGTCATGTTATTATCGGCTATCTTATTTCAAAGCTGCAACAGTGGGACAAAAGATAGTAACTTTGTAGACATAACCCTGTGTACATGCTGTGTACATGTAATATGAAGAATTTGTTAAACTTAAAGTTCATTAACAGTATTTATCTTTCAAAAGAATGGAGGCAACAGTAAAGCCCTCACAGATTTAACAATATACTGACACCTGATGAACTGCACATTATTCTCCTGACTGGTAGCTGCAACCAGAGAAACTAAATCTACTGCTGAAATCTATCTTGAACCCAATTATGGATGTGAATTTATCAACAGGGATCACAAAGATTCTTTTTCATGCACAATTATTATCAATGCCAAGGAAGTAGGAGCTCTCTACAAAAAATGAAAGGAAAAAGAGATCCTTAATATAAAGCTGTCCTCGCTAACTCAGGCTGCCCAAATCAGCACAACCAAAGATGCTAACCCTGATTAAATATAGAATCTTTCCCATGGTTAAAAAAATGCAGCACTTTGCTACCACAACTGAAACTCCATAGGTTACAGGTGTATCCAGAGATAAACCATCAGAAAGACGAGCGGGATGACTGATAGAAGCTGCTGACTCTAACAACTGCTCCAGGACCTAAAACAGACCCATGCACCCCCTCAAAATGCTTTTCAGTATTTTCTGGGACAATTCAGTATTTCATGTCACCTTTCAGTATTTTTGGCAAGTGTACAACATTAGTAATACACAAAGCTACCAATGCATCTTTATTCCATCTTGTAACCAAATTATCAAAGCAAAGAATGATCCATTCTTCAAAAATGATGCAAAATATTTCATATTTACAATATCTGAAACAAATAAAAGTTTGAAAATAATTTATTAATGATCATCAGTGTAGAGCTTAGATGATGAAGGTTACGGCAAAACAATGTCAAGTTCAGTGCTACATGTACCATACATGCGGATTTGGGACTTGACTTACTCATTTCATAGCAGGCACTTTTCAACTTCACACATCATCATTTCATCATTTCAGCACGAGTCACGAGCAGGGAGTGATTGCCACAGTTGGTCAAATGTTTCATTCTCAATAAGAACAATGCAATTTGAGTCATTTTTGTAGCCTTGTTGAGTTCTTTACGCTACTACAATTTTATGTGGTGAGAGACGTCATTCCAGCCATCTCTCCCAATTGAAATATCAGTTTCACACAGTTTGCTGAAGGCGTAACTTTCACCATTTCTGCTAGCAGAAATAAACTGCCAGGTCTTCTGTATGATATGATATACTGCTGTACTTGTCTCTTCTTTGGCCAAAGTTGAATCTTCTTCAGCCACTCTTTTCCTTATAAATGTATTTCAAATTCATTTTCCAAACCCAGCTCAACCATGATGCTGTTTCAACTAAAGATGGAAGACAATGAAATCCTATGCATGCACAGTACTGTGCATTTTGCACATGACCCTTCTATTTAATACAGAGCTAACAAGGTGGCATGCTTTTGCATTATTTTCATACTTCATTCACTTATTTTACTATTAAAATGCTAATACAAACTTTTTCTATTTTTAACTTGCACAAAATCAGATTTGGCAGTTGAAAGTTGTATTTTCATATCTGCTTTTGTTTTCCATACAAAATATGGAAGAATACGAAGGGTGCACAAGCCTACCCTAAATAATGGACAAACATGGCTTGCCGAGTGAAAACTAATAATAATAATAATAATAATACTAATAATAATATTGGCAACAATGTCCTAATGATTATTGGGCTACCAAACAAGTTTTATAAGAACTAATCTATCACATGAACACCTAAAAATAGTGAGATATTAAATTTAATGTTCTGAAGGTTACCCAATAAGTTTTATAAGAACTAATCTCTATCAGGGCCCTTGACTATAGAAGACAGATAGCACATCAGCTCAAGTGCCCCTGAGGTCAGTAGGGTCAAAGACCAGAGTGCTGAATAAGGTAATCATCCATCTATGTGTGTGTGTCTGTGTGTGGGTACTTACTTTTAAGCTTCATCAGGCCATTACTCTCTTTTCTCTTTGTAAGGGCACCTGAAGATACAAAAGATATATTTTTTAAAAAATGGCATTAAAAATGTTATTTATTACCTACAAATAAAAAATTGCAATAAGCATACTGTAAATAGGATTATATAATACAACACCCACAGACTGAGTTGTTAATACTTTTTGTTAAATTGCTGTAATTTTGTGGTAATAAAAGCAAAACACACTGACTTACTAGTACAATGCAGCCAAGGGTGAACTTAGAAAACAATGAAAATGATCCAAGAGCACAGCTCATTTAAGAGAAGAGGTACCTTGCATGTACCCTCTATACAAATTTTGACCCAAAGAAATTTTCCCATTAATATATGAGAATACCTGTTCACCAACAGTTATAAAATGAAAGAAGAGCACAATGAATGTCACATTTTACACCTGCCTTGTGTTTAATATGTAGACTCTTAACACACTAAACTGAATGTGGAATCACTATCTTCTTATTAGACTTGCAATGAGAATGACCTCTTACCTTTCTGAAGACAGAATAATAAAAAGGTTTATTACCATAAGTGCATGTTATTCACACTGATAGGTCAAGGAACATACTCCAGAACAAATGTTCTTTGGCAATACTCATTTTCTTTCAAACACCATGATGACTATATTATGCCTCTTCTATATTAAGTACAAGGCATTCAAAAACTTTGATCAAGATATATGGTCTAGAACTAAATTTATTCTTCTTTATGTTGCTGTGACCTTGATCTTTGACCTTTTGACCCTAAATCAAAAGACTTCTTTCTTTTCTAAAGTGCAAAACTTCCACAAAAATTTGTGCAGATATGTGGTTTACAACTAATGTTATTGTTCAGAAACCAATTTTTTTCTTTCACTCCCTTAGCCATGATTTTCTTGATCATGAAATTGATACGCCTTTTTTTTTCTTATTCCGTGTGCAAGTCATCAACAAAGTGTAGCCTAGGTATGTGATGTAGAATTAATGGTATAGTACTTAAACCATTTTTATTTGAGTCAAAGTGATCTTAACCTTTTGACAAAAAATTTGGGTCTACAGCTGAAATGCTTCCGAAACAAATGTAGTCAAACTTTACTAATTCTGGCTCCCTGAGAATGAAAATGATGCTTAAAATTGTGGAATTGCTCTAGTTCTAAAGATATGATACTAGCTCAGTATATACGACCCTTGACTTGGGAATGGCAGAGGATAAGTGAGTTATAAAGGGAAGGGATCTCAATTTAAACCAGAAATGACTAAAATACATCTTTCACTGGATCTATGAATAAATCTATGACTGGGTTTGGACAGTACTTGCTTTTTAGGCAAAACCATCAATGATGCAATCTGAAGCTGGTATTGCATCATACATGATATGAATTGCATCATGTTATTCCTAGAAGTCTTGGATGATGCAATCATAAATAAGCCTACATCACTCTGCTGAACAAATTGCCCTATATCAGCTCCAGAAATCAAACAGTGTCGTGCTCTCTTATTTGTCAGTGATTGATTTTTCAAAGGGACACATTTCTGTTTAGCCAAATGAGCAGAGATGCCTTGTGCTTATGTTGTAAGGATCCAGTCTAAAACACTACAATGCCAGGGAACTGACGTTGGAAATCCTTTTACTCTGAATGGGAAAGGTCACAATAGCAATGACAAAGATCAAGAAAGATTTGCCAGCAGCTAACCCATTTAAAAGAGATATTTTATTCATTAAAAATATGTTTTTTGGTGTTTTTAGCAATGACATTTTTAATCTACCGGTATACTCTGATAGAAAAGTGCCTGTGAAAGAGCTACCCAAAAAAACGTCTCAACTTAGAGGAATGCAAATTTGCCTCACTGACCAAATGCAGTTTGAAATAAGAAAAATTCTCAACCCCCAATTTAAAACATATTTAAACTGAGTTTAGCGACTACGCTTTAATATGTGAAGAACACAGTAAAAAGAATTTTTTTTCCAAATTTTATATACTGTACTATAAAAATTAATTTACATTGTCTACCTATATTTAAACCTACATGTACATATTACTGTTTGTACTAACCTTAGCATTCAACCTAAATAACAGTTTGAAGATATTGTGATAAATATTACACAGCAATCTTAGGATCATGATTTGTATTGTGTGCTGCTAGTATCATCCCAGCCCAAAAGGATATGTCAAAATACTTTTTTCCCACTTGTATCATCCTTATCTGTTTTATAATTATTTTGCCTGCCAACTTTCTTGAAAAAGTATCTGCCCTATATGATTACAAGAATCCCTTTTTCTTATGATTACATGGAAATTTAAGTGGCTATCTTATTACCACAAGCTTGAATTAACAATGAAACATGTAATAGTTTCTTTGAAATTTAGTGATTTGGATTTATTATGCACACAATGAATCTAGATTTCTAGTCATTCCTGTGCCCATATCTGATCATAACAATCATCCAAAGGTTTGTATTCATACCTGATGTGCCACTGTCTGATTCTCTGGATGCTTTCTTGTCTATTTCATAGTTCTGCACTTTTGTCTCAATAGACTGCACTTTGTCCTCACAAACAACAATTCTTTCCACACATGAGGCTATACTTGATGGCATAGTCTGCACAGATTCTGACAACTGGGTTACAGTTGTATTCATATCCTGGTGTTTCTTGTCCTGCTGTTGTAGGGCAATCACTGTGTTTGTTTTTAACTCCTCTGAGCTTTTATAAATTCTTTCAACATCTTTCTCAACTACACCTAGTCTTTTTTCATGTGAAGTTACAGTTTCATTGCTCTCATGGAGATTCTTCTCCTGCTGCTTAATATCCCTTTCAATGGTGTCCATCCTATTTAAATGCAGCTCTCTTAGTTTTGTATATTCCTCTTTCAGGGATTCAATGGCACCTTCTGTTTTCTTCACCTCCATTCCAAGTTCTAACCTGATATCATTGATACCTGCACTCAAAGCTTTTATCTCATTGTCCAGGTCAAAGAAGACATCCAAAGAAGAATTCTTAATCTGAAACAGGGCCAATAAATATATGTAGCTAAAATAATTATGATAACACTAAGCACTCTTGTAAGATATACTGACTCACATAAACTGGATCAGCAAGAATCTAGCTATGGTAATTGCCACATAAAGTTAGAAATACCTGGACTGACAATCAAGTGTTTTCAAGCCACTAATTCTTAACTCTATTTTGACATAAAAACTTATTTTGGTTTCTATGTTCTACTACTAATTAAGTCAATCCCCACAGCATGAAACAAATGCAGTTCCAAAAACAGTACACCAGCTGCAACAACTGGCTGTGATAATACAACCCACTAAAATGGAGACAGCAAATGTCACATGATCCAAAAAGCAGCTGCACCAGAGGATAGGGGTAAATAAACTTTAATTGGATGTGGTCATCAGTTGAAAAAATTATTCATCAAGGCTAATTCCCTCTGATGAGTTACAAAGATAACAAAACCAGTCCGAGACTGGGGGTGACTAGACCACTCCAGTAGATGAAAGAGAACACCTCCACATCATATCAGGAAGTACCTTCTACTGTATGTAACAGGTTTATACAAGTTTATAGCAGTGCAATTGTTCTTAACTAAAATATCTTAAATCAGAAACAAAATATAATTTTTGGTCATTCAGCTAGTGGTGGAGAAAATCATATCTTTGTATCATTTTTTGTCACCCTTAGCAGAAATTTATATTATTTACAACCATCCAAAGTAGTTATTGGTGATTATTATAACTGACATGTACAGGATAGTCAAATGAATAACTCTCACCTCAATCACTTGAATGCTTGGCAAAACACAAATGACTTACCAAGTCATCAATTGAAACCTTATATATTATGCAATTATAGGAACTCATAAAATGAGGTCCAATTAAGTAGGCTTGAGATTACACTAACCTGTCTCATATCAGCTAAACAAACAAAAGCTAGAGCAGTTGACCATATACGAATACCCCACATGACCACACCCTGGAAACTTAATAACTGTGCCAATAGTAACATAAATAGATTGAATACCTTATTAGATGTATTTGAAGACTGAATTCTTTCCATGTGGCTGTGAAGAAGTATCATTTGATTACCATGATGAATCAATACTGTAATTTCTCTGGTAAAAATCATCCAATCTCTTGTACATTCCCTCAAAGGGTTGTGCAGAGATAGACTGTGCTGAAATCTAAACTGGCATCTCTAGTGCCACTTGCTTTTTCACCTTCTCAATTCAACAAAGTAACTGTTGTTGTTGTTGTTGCTGTTGTGGGGCTTAACGCCATTTTTCAGCACATGATAGGCTATACATGGTGGCCAGTATTAATGGTGGAGGAAGAAACCGGGAAATCCCCGGAAAGAACCACCGACCCACGAGAAGCTACTGGCAAGCTTTCTCACATATCCACATTCGCCGAATCCTAGACTCGAACCCACACAGACAGATGTGAGATGGCAGTGATCCATAACGGAGAGCGCTTTAGACCACTCTTCCACTTGGGGCCCCCAAAGTAACTGTAGTGGAGAACCAAAAGTGAGGGAGTGCAAAACAACTCGGCAACAATTGTTTACTGCCTTTTTGACAATTGGGAGATAAATAAATCATTAGATGCATGAAGTCAAGTTGGGAGGAAATTGACAAAACATTCTGTCCTGGTATTAAAGACTTGTCTCGGCACTTTATCAACATCTAGACAATGTGTGTCTGGATAAAATATTTCAGTACATAACTTTCTACCAATAGCGTTAGAATGTTTGTGGGCAACCAACACACCATAAAGAAAGCTCTTTTATTACTGGGATAAAAAATGCTTAAAGAGCCCTCATGTAATTTTTGCAGTCTTGAACAATTGTGGCAATGTTCCAATGAAGAAATTTCATCATCGATTTTTACATCCACAAAGGCCTTGACCTTTGTTGAAATACATTTAATTGAAGGCAGATGAAGGCATTCAGTCAGAGACAATGGATTTTGTCTATTGCTGTCATGAACTAAATTCTGTCTGTTCCATTACCGGATCAGCATTTTTCTGTTTCATCCACTTCATCAATGTGGGGATTGTCCTCCTCCTGTATACTTTGAGTCCAGGGATACAACTTTAATGTCAGTTCAGTGATGCCTGTTTGGCAGTTGGATATCCCCTTAAGTAATGCTAGTTTGCTATGAATTTTTGAAGGAATGGTCATTCTTATGATCAGTCGGCTGGCTGGCTAACTGTGCAATATATGTGGCATCAGACACTGCTGCTGTTGGTAGATGTATTTAACTTGCCAGCAGGTCAGCTTGCCAGTTCCATATAAAAGATTACTGGACACTGTAGTTGTACACAGCTCATTCATACAGATGGACCAGTTGCTCAGCAGTCAGAATGGCATGTGAAAGAGGATATATACATTGCATTCTGACTGACTTTCTCTCGTACAAGTCGAAATGCAAACCTTCAAATGATACTTCTGCATGCTCTCACCTCAAGGGTGCTGACCAAGTTTGACTGTAAACCCTCATGCCTAATAGGCAGGGTGTTATTGAATTGCCAGCCCAAGTGTCTCATGGGCATGGTATATCTGTAGCCCTCATGCCACCTTATTGAGGTCCTAGATTTATCCAATATATAACTGTCATTTCTACTCCTCAACATATCAATGACAAAACCGTTTGAGTCAACTGATCATATGCAAATTGCAATGCTTGATTGAAATCACCTGTGGTTTCAACTATATTAATGATACAATATATACTGGTGCTGTTTTTGTTTCTTCACAGCAGCTGGAGAGAGCATCTAAACATAGTCCATCAATATTATTTCATTCATGGATATAGTATATTGTGGCACTGTTTCAGCATCTTCATAGGGGATGGAGAGGGCATACTGACATCACCCATAAAACTAATCAATGATTCTACTCTATTCATGGATACAGTATATTCTGATGATGTTCCTCCATCTTCATGGGGCTTTGGAGAGGGCATCTCGACATCATTCATAGGGCTTTGGAGAGGGCATCTCGACATCATTCATGGGGCTTTGGAGAGGGCATCTCGACATCATTCATGGGGCTTTGGAGAGGGCATCTCGACATCATTCATGAGAATAAACAATGATTCAGACATGGGATGTATGTTTTAAAGTTCTTGATCAGACGTACTGCAGTGTGCTCGTTTCTGTGGCTCTTAAGGTGTTTTTTAAAAACATTGGACCAAAGTAGGTCTGAGCACACTACACACAACATCAGTGTGCAACAAGCAAATTGTTTATGTAGACATGTCACGTGTCCATCCTCGATGACTGTAAACTGTTTACATTATTGCACATGGTTGTCATCTCTGTAATGAAGAAGTGAAAGAAACAAGTGCATATAACAAATGTAAATAAATTGCTAAACTAAATGTAAACCACGTTGATGAAACAATTCAATAATTTGAAAGTACAGCATCTGAAAAATTTCACCAGTGAAATTGTATATTACCAATAAAAATCACATGACAATAACAAATACCAACATAATTGTAATATTATGAATAAATTCAATGGAATTAAAGAACTGTTCCATGCAACATACAAAACAACATTAGACTTACTTTTCCACTGAAATTAACAAGAGTCCCTCAAAGAGGCTGTTGTTCTACAGGGGAATAGAATTTCTAGAACTTTAAGACCAATTCTTCCTTTTCACTGCTGAGTCTTGAAACCATCTATAATATTCTTCAGCATAACAAGATTTTTAAATTGGCTGCAGTGGTACACTACCTTGTACAGAAAGATTCATCGAATTTGAAACGCAGAAAGAAAAGGGGAGTATTGGATAGAAGTAAGAATATGAAAATAAGTGATGTGTTGAGAATGTAGTGTTTGGAAACACAAATAGAATTACAGGCAGTCTCTCAGGAAAGCAGATAAAAAGAGAGAACACGCAATTATTTTCTTAGAAAAAACATGGCATCCCTTGGCCCCCTTCAAATTATCTACTGAAGGGCATAACCCGCATGTGTTAACTTGGTCCCAACCAATGGCCTGACTCACGGACAAGAATTCTACTGATGGAAGGAACATGATGTTGTTATATAGCCCATATAGGGAATAAACAGGACAAAGTGCTTTTCGAAATGTTACTTGTGGAGAAAAAAAATATCTTTGAAAAAAAAAAACCAAACATTTTACGTCTTGACCCAGTGTATCCACCCAAGAACTAAAGTGGCAAAATGGTGAGGATTACTAATTACTCTTTGGTTTATATAAAATGGACTTTTTTTCATACAAAATTTTATGAGCATGATTTAGTCTTAACTGTTTTACTCTACCCTCCTTTGTTATCATTCCAACACCTCATGTTCATATCATCTGATGCTTGATTTGGATTCAAGATTACTTGTAAGTCTTGAAGTTTTTTCTGGGCTATTTTGAGTGTTTTAGAGCTTTATTTACCAATTCTGGCATACCATGAGGAACAGTAGTAATCTAAATTACACTCTACTTTAGCAGAACATGTTTTTCTAGTTGTCAGTGATAAACATTTAATCTATTTAAAGGGGAACTTTAACATAGCATTTACTTTAATTACACTACTGACTATGCATTGACGTGAAAGCAAGTTATCTATATATTAAATATAATACACTTTTTGAATTGATTAGGTGTTAAATTAAAAGGATGGAAAAGATTCTTCAAGACCAAAACTATAAACAAATACCAAAGAAACAGGAAGAAGCATAAAACTTGTAATATGTAACCATTACGTGTTATCTTGAATTCTTTGATTCATTTTGTTTGGAGCCAAAAACACATTTAGGACAAATTCTGTCTTAACCAAATGCAATAAACGTTTGTTGCCAGTGAGTCAGAAATTGCAAGATTCTAGTTCTTTTTCAAGCATTTTAAATGTAGTCATAATCCTGATGTGAAAACATGGTATCATCTGAATAGAGTAAAAGCTTATAATCTGCACTATGTTAGTTATCATAGCATTCACACAACTTAAAAACAGAATAGGTCCTAAAATACTACCTTGAGGTACAACACATGCATTATCTGATGGTTTGGATTCTGCATTGTCAACACATTATCTGTTGCCTATTTCCTAGAATCAAACCCCTCAACAGACCTAACTCCTAATCATGCTCCTTTATCACACAAACATGAATTTCATGATTCACTGTGTCAAAAGCTTTAAGCAAGTCAAGCATGATCATTCCAGTTCAGAAACCTTTTGACATTTGTACCTTGATATTATAAAAAGGATGTATCAAATATGTATCAGTAGAGTGTGACATTCCCCAAAAACCTGACTAGTTCATAAAGTATGTTATTCTTGGTTAAGCTGAACATCGACTGCTCTTTCTAGAATCTTGGATGTATGAATACTAAGTATACTAACATGTCTGTAATTGTTTTCATCAGCCTTACAATCCTTGTTGTAAAGAGGTCTAACTCGAGCTACTGTAATGTCAGTTCATCAGGCACAATACCATTTAATACAGACATATTAACAATGCAATTGGAATCATGAAAATACTGGTACCATCATTTGTATACCTACATGTATTTTCAAGGCCTGTACATGGATTAAACTTATTAAATTCATGGATTAAGGTTAGTAAATTCGATGTCAATAAAATCCTCACTTGCAGATTGAAATTGGCATTTATTATTATAAACATTTCTTGTCTTATAAAAAAAAACCTTAAAAATTGTTGCATCTGTTGTGAATGTATTTGAAGGTTGGGGTATTGTCTACAAGAGATGAGATGCTATATTTGTGAAGGTATTGAAATGATTTTGCAAAATCACTGAGATTATGGCAATTGCTGTCCTAAATAGTCATTATAATATACACATTATCTTTTGATTTAAAACTTAGTGAGAGAATTTAACTGTTGACATAGTGTATTTTAGTTTTTTTTATTTTATTCTCTTCAACTTTGTTACCAAAAAACCCAAGATTTTGCCTCTATCACCCTATATATAGTTTCAACACGACTGTGTTCTTAATGCCCAGTGCCCTGTAATCAGTAGTGTGACTGGTACCCAGTTGTCAGTGCACGGTGATAGATAACTGTTTAATGCACTAAAATGGCTTGAATGATGTATTGAGGGTTATGTGAACTGTTAATTGCTTGACTTTTGGAACCTTGAGAATCTTGACCTTCCCTCAAAGTTTGGGCATGCAACCATACTCTATAATAAGGGTCAGTTCTACCTTCATCAGGTGTAAGACTGCCCTTGTGCTTTGGAAGATGTTTCCACTCTGTCCTATAGTTAGTCAAGGGATACACTTGATCAAAGCAAGCTTATCAATGGTAGATGCTGACCTCTTCTTAAAAGGCATACTATTTTATCAGGGCTGCTGCCATTCCTCTCTCTTTTATATGGGGGAATGCAATCAATCCTCTAAGAAATGACTGTTACCTCCTTAAAGGTGATACAGCACTTCTTTCCTGAATGATGCTTTCCGTCTTCTTTTCAGGAAGATGGAGTCAATTCTAGTTATGGTTGATACACTTCTAAGAATCTAAGGGATTTATAGAACAGGAAGTGCACACTAATTTCATACTTTTCTTATTGTACTGTCAGAACAAGACAATAAGTTGGACATCTGTCCATTCACATACACTTTCTACATGACATACATGCGTTGTGAGTGTCCAATGATGATTTTCTTATTCCCATACTTGCTTACACTTGTAATATCTGAAAAGAAATTTCTGAAACTAGAAATTTTGTGGATGACAAAAACATTTGGAGATGTATATTAGAACAACAAGGGTTGTTTCTTTGTTGATATCCTTACTATTTATTTTCCTTAAATAAAGAAAAACTGAGTTTATTTGTATTTCACTAAATGAATTATATACATAGCAACCTCATGTTTATATTATATTAATGTTAAAAGTAGTATAAAAAGCAATGGAACATATAATCTTTATTAAGTACTGTCAGGAGATTACTGTTAACCCATTGTCCTCTTGAGATTCTTTTCATTTTTGACTGAACTGTGGGTAGGAAACACATTTTGGGGGTTACCACTGAGTGCATCCATACACATCTGTTTCCACAGATTTTCTTTTAGCAGGATATGCATATAAAAGACAGTGTTTTAAATTGGTTATTTTCTACATGCACGTGCAGAAGGGTGAAAATTGGAGTTCTTTGCTTTGGGGGTTTGTTTTTGTATATAACCTACAATTTTTGTTTCCTGGCCCCTTTTCACCCCTAATCTCCAACTCATCCTACTTTCTACAAAGGTTCATCTGTCCTTGTGCAGTTCAGACTGTTCTGCTTTTAAAATTCTACGGCCAACCTAAAATCTGGACACGAACCCAAAACCAGCAATTTTTGCCCTAAAAATATTGGGGCATAAAAATTAAGTTTTTTCAGATGTTGATGTTACAGAGCTTGGTAGTATGGTTACAACGTCATGATGCGTAAATATGGCATGTGGGGTTAATAACTCAACTATGCAATATCAAGTCCTGATACAGCATAACCATCACTGTTGGTATTTTTCTTCAAGTGAATGTTTTTTCCACATCTGACTTAAAATGTCCACTGAAAAAAGAATGATGATGCACCATTGTACATGGGCAGATGACACAGATCATCCTTGGTCTTTCCATTATGGAAACAGTAAGCTTAACAATAGTGACAGGTTATACATTACTGATATTAAAATTAATTTTAGTGATGTATTACCTACTTGTCACAATTACATTGCCATCCTTTCTGGGACAGAAACTACCCTCATGCTCATTAATATATTCTATCCTCCCATCAGATTTGATGGAAAGTTCCATAACACTGTAACTGGAAGGAACACAAATGCAGTCTGCCCCACCCCACTCCCACCCTCAGTCATAGGCAGTATCCATTCTCTTTTTAGGAACCTAGATTAACATATGGACATATGAGCAGGTTGGGAGAAGGGAATCTGGCAATAGTGACTGGGTTGTATTACAGTGTGATCCTGCTATAGCACATGCTGTTATAACATGAATTTGGATATAACACGGATTGTGGTGTAGCTCAATTTCATATACATGTATTTTTCTCATACATGAAAAATATTTTTTCTTAATAGTATGAAAAATAACGTGTAAAAAGTTTATTCAGGGATCATGTTGGGCTTCACCAATGTTGCAAATTGCGATTTTTTGTTCCTTATTGGCTACAAAATATACCATCTGGTGATATGTTTTTGCAAAACTGTTGGCTGTTTAAACTTGTATCTTGGGTTTGAAGTAGAGAAATTCTGAGGCACCATGAAAGGAAGCCGCAAACTTGATATAAAATGCACTGGAATATATAAATTTTTACACAAACAAATTCTTTGTTCACATTGACAAACCATCTTAAGAGTGCATTCTTATATCATAATCCCCTTATGCTGACATCTTGCCTGAGTACTTTATGCTGTGATACACTCCAAGAGCCACGCAACCAAGACTAGCTACAATCAACCAACCTTGAAGGCTGGTACAGTAACTGCTACAATCAACCAAATGGATGCTAATTCCTTCTTTTTCAAACTGTACCCAGAAAAAAGTTTTGCTGAAATTTCAAAGAAATCTGATTACCTTTGAAACACTGATTGCTCTGTATAAATACTATGCAAATAAAAAAATCAGTCTCAATCAATGTTCTACAATTATTTGATGTTGCAAATGCAGTAATAAATGGGTATTTGTTTGGTCCTCAAGAGCTGTCCTTCAAAGGTGACTTCAATAACAAATGCACCCTTCATCAATGAAAGCCAACTACAATCTTCAATAAAAACCAAGAACATTTCATCAATGGAGGTTAGCACCAAACTTAAATAAAAGCAATGGAATCTGATGGATTTGTTGCACTTTCTAAAGTGATTGAAACATGTTTATTGTGTCGTGAAGTTTCCTTTTGAAAGAACAAAGTTTATGCTTACGATCACTACCAATGGCAGCATAAATGCAAATTAAATTTCCAATCTTTCAAAACCATATATATCTGGACATCAAGTTAATTGAAGATGGGGTATCTCACAAAGATGTTTGTTAAACATTTTAATTTGTTCACATTTTCATTTCCCTATCAATAGCCTGATGCCCTGGGTAGCCTTGGCAAGATGATAGCTTCTTCCAGCTAACAAAATCATGGCCAATTTAAGTATATGTACATGTTGCATGTCAGCAACTATAGCCATGTGCTACTGGTAGGGCTGTCATCGGGTACTCGGGTACCCGGGTACCTGACCGTATTGAAAAACCCGGGTATTGAAACGTAAACGCGGGTACCCGTAAAAAAAAATAAAATCGCCACACTCGCCAACCACTTCAAACAGGTGTGACAGCTATGGCTTTAATTAGAAACCAGATCCCTGCTTAATATAAATAAACAATACATCAGAGCGTCTGTTTGGATTAATAAAATTCATTGGCATTGTGCAACAGGACAAACCGTTATCCCCGAGGCATTATATACCAAGGTTAAAACATAGCATTGTTCTACAGGTAATAAACCTCTTTGTAGACGATAACTATTGAATGTGGGTGCTAAATGATCAGTACATTGCGTGCTCTTTTAATGAAATCCAGATGTATACCTTTGATTTCCGAACACACATGTCAAAGAAATCCCACAATTTATATTATGAACAATTATCACCTAGACACCTTGAAATCTTCGTAATGCCTCAAAGTAATCTTTGAGCTGCTCGTTGTTTTTCTAGTTGACTAGCTCTGCTAATTTTGAAAGTTAGCCATCATACATATACCGATAATTCCAAAATAATAACACTTCTGCGACTGCGTGGTCACGTGGTATAACTGGGGCATAATAACCCCATTTGTTATTGTCATAAAAATAAAAACATTTAGAAACATTATATTATCTAGTTTGAATTATTACTATTGTGTAGTGAATTCAGTTTGTGGTCTCCTCACTCTCACACACACACAGTCACACACACTCAAAGACGGTTTTAACGCATTACTCTTGACATGTGGTAAAGCTGCTTTACACGCATGCGTGGGTAATTCAAATCTGCGGTCAAAAGCCGATGAATAAACGTGGTCTGTTCAAACAAGGACTTATACTTTAAAAAAAGGTGAGTGTTCTAAACGATTTAAAGCGGCTGATCACAGTGATCATTAAAAGTTGGAATATACCTACCATCTGTGTACAAAGGTCATTCTAAATAAATTTATTAATTAATAGCGTGCGGTCAGATCATTCACATCGGTGTGGACGCATCAGACCGAGTAGTGCATTACACAGTTAGCCTCTATCGCCATACAAAATATTAAAGAAATGGGGATAACAATTAGTTGGTCTACGGTTGTACATGTCATTCATGTGCTAACGGGTACCCGGGTACCCGTTAAATTTCGCAACGGGTACCCGGGTTGGTTGTTCGTGATTTTTGACAGCCCTAGCTACTGGTGATGATATTGTATTGAATTGTTTAGTGTTAAGTGTCAATCATATAGATCAAATGAGGAATACCATTTTTTATATGTGTTATTTGTATCTTAACAGTATGTGACTGATACATGAATTTTATAAAGTGATCTATACTCAAATTCATGGATTTTTCATATGTATGTACAGTACTTAACGGATTATGGATTGAACTACACTAATGTAAGTTGTCAAGATACAAGTGTATTCCTGACATGTTTGCCTTCATTTAATCAAAGCACTTATTTTTGTGCCAAATTTTATTACCCTACCCCACCCCACCCCCACCCCAGCCATGTTTTGGGTACTAGCATAATTTTCTTCAGCTAAACTGACTTTGTTGGTTATAACATGGTTTGGTCTATAACACGGTCAGGTTCTATGGACCCCAACCACCATGTACTAGTGGGGTCACACTTTATATCATTAAAATTAGTTCAGCTCCCACCCCCACTCCTAAATTTTAATATCAGTAATACAATACCTGTCACTTCCTGATTTTGCCAGTGTTGTAGCAAGCTGATAGCAGCAAGAGCTGGTGTAAAATTGATATAATCAGGCTAGCTATTGGTGAGACTGCTACTGTAAGTTTACATCAGCCAGGGCCACTTTTGTGCCACAACTATTGGCCCGAAAGAAAATATGCCTTCCCTCTGGTATGCTGAAGACCAATGGTAAAAGGAGGTGAAAGTGGAATGTTACTGTGAATTTACAGCTCTCATAACATCCTCCAATGATTAATGGCTTAGACTGGCCAATGAAGTAACAATAGCTTAAACTTCACAGACTTTAATTGTTGTGAATAAAAGACCCCTCTCAGTAAGGGATTGATTATCCATTTGGAAATGATAGATGCTGAAATATCAGTGAAGCCCATTAGAGGTGGGGAAAAAATCCTTCTTACCCTTTTTTCTAACTTTAGAACCATAACACCCTAACTGGGCATTAAAGTCTATCTTCTTCATCCCCAGGAAAGATGTGACTAAAACGGGGGATCTCTGTAGTGAGGCAGGCAACCAACAGAAGCTGGTTGTTTGTTTAAAAAACAGCTTGACAAAGGAGAGAAACACTCATAAATTGTGTTCAACTGTAAAAAAACTTTTGTCTATATTTAAGACATGAAGTTTGCTCACTGGTCTTACAGACACTAAGGGGAGCAGTGAAACAGTTTTTAGTGTCGGGTTCTCAAATGAAGCTTCACTCAACAGTTCATAGGGAAGTTCTGACAAAGAACATGGCCCACACGTGAGATTCCATCTAGGCAATAGTGAGCTAGAAACTGAGCTCTGCTACTCGAAATACCTGACTAAACCAGAAATTTGAGGATCCAAACCAATGGCTGGGCCTTTTGAGAACTCAAGCATTTTTTATAGAGCTGAACTGTAGCTGTTAATAACAGAAACTGAAAACTGACTCTCTCCAAAATGCAACTGGAAAAACTCGGCCACTGCAATCATACGCAAACAACAAGGATTAAGGCACTTCCTACTAAACTAATTGCAAAAGACTCCACATTGCATCACAGATCTCTGACACTGACCATCTCCTGGCCTCACATATACAATAGGCAATTTTGCTTAAAAACTTGTCCTGGTAGAAAGATCAGTTGAGATAAACAAAGTGTAAATGTGGAGAATCTGGGCTGTTGTGCATAAGAGCTCTCCTGTGCTCTGCTACAGTATGTCACTCATCTGAGGCACTGTCCTGGATTGGTCTATCAGCAGGTCAAGAAGATCACTGATCACTACCGATGTGTTGTTAGAGAAAACTCATAATACAATTACTCATTACTTGGCTAACACACCACTGTAGGGAAAAAAATACCATCATCATTTCCAAATTGTTTATGTAGAAGGTATCTTTCAAGGACTGAGACAAGGAACCTTTTTGAACCAGCCCTTCTGGCTTCATGTGAGTGTTCCACACAGCATCACATGTGAACGTGAACAGACAGGAGTGGGATTTGGGGGTGTGCATGTGTACCCTGGTCAGAAACTGATTCTGATTCACCAATCAACTCAAGTAGTGTTGAAATTCTGACTGTAAAGAAATCAAAGTTGTCATGGAATCCCAGTGTGGTTTGTAGTTTGCCAGAAAGAAAAACTGAAGGTGAACAAGTGCAATCTTTCTAGGAGACCTAGATCTGCTACGGAGCTCAAGGTCCCTAGCCGGGAAAAATTTATGCGAGCTGATAACAAAGTCTTGCCTTGCAACACTTCCAAAAGAACCAGGATTCTTTCTATCCTGTACGGAAGACACTGAAATAATCACCTGCTTGTGTGAGGAAATTAATCCAAATATAAACAATATCCCAAAAGGGAACAAGCTCTGATTTCTCTGGGTTTGTGATGGGTTACTGTGTAGAAGCAGCAGGACAGATCATGTCTCTGGGATGCTAAAAGGCCATCATGTATCAACCAGATATCAAAATGCAAGAGAACATGGAAACCCAATGACCTCAGGTGGGCAGCAACTAATGACATTACTTTGGAAATGGCTTTTGGGTTGGTGACAAGACTGGATGGCAAAACACAGAATAGGAAAAACGTCTTGGTGCAAAGAAAACCAAGACGATTCCTGTTATGACTGGAATGTGCTGGCACAGTTACTAGGCCTTATGGCATTCCTGATTGAAGCTTTTAGCCTCCATTTTCGATGGCTCCTCTCAAAGAAACCTGTTCATGGCAAACAGACTGATAACCAACAAAATGCCCAGAAAATCGAGAAGGAGAAAGCCAGAGACTGGTTGTTTTACCACCATCTCCACTGCAAAGGGTGTACACCTCGTCCTTTAAATGTACCATTTTTAATTGGTGGAAAAACATAGTCGTCTTAAAGGACTATGAGTGAAACTGAGGGATTGGTGTTGCTGGTACTTCAGGCCTTGGAATGCCATAGAGGGAATGAGACCTCTGAAAAGGGTCTTTTAATGTGTCCAGAGCAATATCCATGAGGAGGTGAAGCAGCTCTGCAGACAGTGACTAGGATAAGGGTATACAATGAGGTTTTTTTGGCAGCTGATTCAAGCAAGAACTAGACTGCCAAGCAAGAAGATCTGCATACAAAGCTATGGTAGGAGATGACCCCAGGTCCAGATTGAAATTACCACTTTCAAGTTGATACATGGAAGGAGGCAGGGGACGCAAATGGAGGTGGAGAAAGTGCCATCTCAGTCTGTTCTTCTGTAAATGTACTAGATTCTACTAGCTCCAGTCCTTGGGAGGCAAACTTTGGGCTGTGTGTCTCTGTTAGGGAGACCTGGAATGGATGCTCCCTCATCTTGTAGGGATTAAGAGGGATCATCAAGAGAAGGCAATACTGATCCAATCCCCTTTCTTACTTTGGTATGTATATGATGCTTTCATGTCTCCACCTGGATTGATCAGAAACATAGCAACATGTGTGTGCATGGGAGGGGGTGACAGGGTATCAACCCAATCCCTATCCCAATATCAAAGGAGCTCTACCTCTACTGATTAGTGATTGTTGCCTGGTCAATTTTCCAATGACTGGTGACTGGTAATTGATCAATCAAGTCAGTAGCAGTAGTTACAATACTATTTAAGAATCTCATTTTTATATTTGTTCCTTGCAAAAATATTATAGTGAATTTAGCAAGGACACAGAAGTTATGAAAATATTGTATATGGTCAATACAGAATGAAGATAACTTAAGTACATCTATCCTTTATAAACGATGTGTTTAATATATATATATATATATATGAAACAAACTGTTTCTTAGAAGGTAAAGGATGGGACCTAACTGTATACATAGGGAAAAAAATGGATCAGCTTAGAGCAAAATCTCAAAGAGTAAGTTACTAAAATTTGACTTTAGCATGATTCCAAAATGTCTAATTTGGATGGCTCTTAAAATCTCTGGCAAAAGCAGCACATGCAAAAGCCTTGCCAAAACAAAAGCCAAGGAAGACATTTCCATCCAACCAAAGGCAAATATGCACTGAGACAAAAGGCAGATGTGAAACTTTTAACAAATAATAATAAGAAACTCAAAAAGGCATAGAAAAGAAATATACAGGCAGAACATGTAAAGCCTTTTAACTGCCAATAATAAGAGCTCAAGAGTGCATGTTTCCAGTCTTCCTCCATTTTACAATGAAATAAACACAAAATACTACAGTAGTATATAGCAACTATGCAATAAGGATGATATGCAAATAATATAATTCAGCAGTATTTGCTTTCAGAAGGAGCTGAAATAACACAATTATCAGGATAACTGGCATGGTGAACATGGTGGTGGTTAGTTCTGTATTTTTTTCACACATTTCATGTAAAGATCTCAATGCAGAGACAGTCATCTGTTCAGAAGCAGTAGTAAAGAGAAAAACTCACCAAGATGTCCATCTTGTCTGCAATATCTATCTGAGGGACACCATTTTCAAACAGGATTAACTAGACAAAAGCATAATTTCTTCTAGGCTGCGCCCTTATGCCAATTGCCTTTATTTGTCAACTTTGGCACAATAAAGCTCCCACCATTGCATCTATGGGGTGCACACATAAACCAAAGCAAATATCAGAGATTGTTATGATTGATTTTAAACTGAAATGAATGCATCCCAAGCATGCACTCATTGCCAAAAAAGCAAAGCTAAGAAGCATAAGACAAGCAATTTCATTTAGTGACAAGTGTCTTACTAATTTTGATTAGCCTGGTCACCAATCAAGAGAACATGATCCGTGATTATTGATAAAATCTTGATTGAAAACTCTGCTGCATTTATTACCAAGGTAGTGTACAGGGAGGAAAAATGCTGACTTGAATGTCCCAAACAGTTTCTTTATGGAGGGCTATAGTCTCTCGGGCATGAGGTTGTCAAATCCCACTGATGATGGCTCGCAACAAGAGATCATCATGATTACAGGTGCTGAGGACATAGATTTATTAATTTCTGTACTTAATATTCACTTTTCCATCTTGAAGTTCAGTTTGCTACAATTCCCATGTCAACTAAAATAACCAAGACCTGTACAATGAACATGGTTATTTTTGTGGACAAAGAAATTGTAGAAAACTGCTGTAATTTGACTCCATAATGATTGATTCAAAGAATATAATGTAGGAAAATTGACTACTTATTGCACAACTTAATAAATCCACAATGCGAGTGACTGTGTTGATGAAATAAGTTTGAATTTATTGAACAAACAATAAGTAGGTAAAGGTATTTGTGGTCCATCTTTTGTCTAAATGGCCTCACTGAGCACCACTCTTTCAGTTTCTGTAATAAACAGTGCCTGAGGAATAAACTGTCTGCCAGGGTTCATGATTTTCCCCGAAAACACAGTTAATGGAGTATGGATAAACAAGAGACCCTAGAAGTAATTGACATTCTACTAACTAAAGAGAACTAAACATAAAACCATTTCTTTTGTCCTTTTATATTTTTAACAACTGAGTACTGAAACTATCTCTATATTATTAGAAAGAAACTCCAACATGCCAAATGTTGTAACAGAATATTTTGTTCCATATGGCAAGTACACCTGTCAGATATTTAACTTGCCTTAAACAATGCAAATACTGGATGTCAGATGGGGGCCATTTTCATTTAGAACAAACTAAACAACAAGATGTCTTTTAGTGAAAAACAAATCAATATAAACATCTGTGCCAAAGGAGTAGCAAAAAAGATTTTCAAGATGGCCACCATTCTGGTGGCTATCTTGAATGTCCCAATGGCTCTCTTCTTATTCAGAGCTAACTAGGCCTCTGGATGAAATTCCATGAATGTTTGTGTGTAAAGCTGCATGGTAATCCTGTAAGTAATTGAGGGGGAATAGCAAAAACAAATATGTTCTAACAGACCAATGGCTAGATGTCAGTCATTAAGCTATCTCACAAGCTCTTCTGGCCTATGACCAATAAGGTTAAAAAGCAATGCTACAGGATCATGAAAGTTGCACAAAGGACTATCATATGAGATACTCTGGTCTTTGTTTAATACAGCATGTTTGTCTGAAGTGGTAGGATGTATGTACCTTTTGGACATTGGCAACAGCATTTGTACATTCCTTAATGGACTTGAGTTCTTGTAGGAAGGAAATGATTTGTTGTAAGTAAGTATTCATGTCCTTGTCCGAAACTTCCATAGTGGCGCTGTGCATGACCTTGTTTCGAATACTTGAAATCTGAAATGTAAAATTATGCAACTAAAAATAGTTTTAACCTTTAAAAAGACAGCACTCTCTTACTCTGCCACATATATTTAATGTCAAAAATGTAAGGGAGTAAAACTACTTTTAATGATCTAAAAATATTTACTTACCTGTTGCTATTCTCTATCTTTATTTGTTTCCAGATGGAAATACCCAGACCATATAATGAGAATTCCCACTCCCATAGGGTAACTGGAAAGTGTTAGAATTTTAGAATGCCCCTATTCAACCCCATATCTGCTTTGCCCATGTAAAATACCCTTCATTCTGTTTAGGACTTACCAGCCAAACTAACTGGATATCAGTGTGGGACAGGAGGAGGAAATCTGGCAATAGCAACAGGTAAATATTACATTCATTAAAATTAGTTTAACCCATCAAAAAAAAAAAATTTTAATATCAGTAACATATAACCTGTTGCTACAGCATAGCTAAATTTGTCAGTTTGATAGGAGGCTGAATATCTCACAAACGTCAAAAGAAAAACAAAACAAGGAATACTCACTCGCTCTCTGTAAAAGAGAAGACTACTGCTGGATAGTATCCTTTCGGGCCACTTTTTGAGCCACGACAATTGGACCCAATGAAAATATACCTTCGTTTTAGTGAGCCAGTGAGCAAAGGTAAAAGGAGAACGTAGCGTGAAATTGCATAAATTTAACTTTCATCACATCCTCCAAAAACAAATGAGTTTATTAAGCCCATGAGGCAGCAATGGTTCAAACCTCACGGATTTCAATTTTCATGAATAAAAGGTCCTTCACAGTAATGGACAAATAAGCTCTCTGATCCACCTCAAAATGATCACAGCTGATATTACCAACTGTGCCCTTTCTTCTCCCTCTAGAAAGCTGACAAATAAAATTCTAAAACCCTATCTAGATCATCTCCAGCACAGATAGAACATAGCTTGGGGATCTCAGTTGGGATAGGAGCAACTGATGGAGGCTGGGATTTTGCTTTAAAATAAAACTTGGTTGCCACTGGAAAAAAACTGCCTCATAATTTTCATCGAACATTATACAGCCTTGCCCTATGGATAGGGCAGGAAGTTTGGTCCTATCATCTCCTCAATGCTACAGAGAATCCAAAGACAGTCTTGAGGGTAAGGTTCTCAATGAAGCTTCACCCATAGGTTCACAGAGGATTTTAGGTAAAGACCACAAGACAATATAGATTTATCAATGCATTAGGAATTGAAACACAGGTCTTTGTAGCTCAAAATAGCTGATGAGATCTGGTATGTCAGAGTCTGTACCAATGACTGGGCCTTTTAAATATTTTAGTGTTGGATAGTGCTGCCTTATAGCCCTTGATAGTTGAAATAAGCAAAGTTTCTCTTTAAAAATGAAGATCAGCCATTTCATTCATAGAAGGGGAGCTAGAATGTATGTTTCCTACTGCACCAATTGCAAATGATTCTACACTTGGCATGATTAACTTGAGAAGCAGATTATTTCCTGGTCTGAGAGACACCCCTGGCAACTTTGCTTGAAACTTGGACCTGACAAAGATATAATTTAAGAGAATCTGCAGGATGCTGTGTAGGAGAAACCCCATGTGCTGTGATGGGAGGTCCCTTCTCTGGGGTAATATTCTGGTATGGTCTACCAACAGGTTGTAATGATTGCTCAAACACAATCAATGTAGCCAGAGAGGCTATCAACATAAGCTGAGCAGTAAAGTTCCTCACTTTGTGAAGCACCTGTGGGATCATCCTGTTGAGTGGGAAGGTAAAAGTGAACAGAGAATCCTACTTCAGGTCAAGAGTATCCACTGCCCAGAGTCTCTATTTGGGACTGTGAAAATATAAAAGGAAAATTTCTTGTTTGGCCACCAATGGTGTCCCCCAAAAGCCAGAATATGGAATCTGCTATGAATTGGTGTAGAGACCATACAAGGAGGACTATCTTCCCCTTCCCCAGACTATCTGCCAAAATAATCTCTTTGCCAGGTGATAAACTCAGCGGGAAATCCCTTTGAAGGCTGCCAAGTAAAGGAGGTTTCAAACCTCCATGCAGAGAGAAGGTGTGTGTGTGTCTCCTTACCTCCTGAGGCAGCTTACCCACGATTTGTTGCTGGAGGAGACCTTTATGTAACAGCCCCTTATCTTGTTAATGTACATCTTAAGTGCTAAGAACACTACCCTTATTCCCAAATTGTTGATGTGCAGGATCAATTATTCCTGTGACCATGCACCTTGAATCAGTCATTCCAGCTCCAGATGAGCACACCACCCTGAATCTGACAAATTTGCAGACAGAAGTAGAGTTTAGGGCACATGCAAGGTGATTTGGGCCAGAAACCAAAACCAATTTGTCCACTAAATTAAATGATGGTGGAAATCAAGACTTAAAACTATCTGAGCATTCTTAGAATCCCTGTGCAATTTTCAGTTCACCTAAAGAGGAAAACTAGCGAGGATGCAAGTGCAGTCTTTCAAGTGTAACCAGGTCTGTTGTAAACTGCAAGGTACCTGAAGAGGAAGAAAAAAGAGAAAGATATTGGCTCTCAGCACCTCCAAAAGGGACAGGATTTTGTCTACTCTGTCCTGAGGGATATGGACGATTAGATCTGTTCATGAGGAAATCATCCCCATTAAGACAAAATCATGAGATGGATCAAGCCTCAGTTTCACTATGTTGATGTAATGACACTATGGTCTTAAACTATAACGGCAAAGAAGTGAAATCATCAGTTTAAGTAAAATCAGCAAATAATTTATTTGCCTAGAATACAATGGGAAAATTCAAAAGACACATACAGTACAGAGAATTAACTTCCAATAATCCTAAATGTCTTATCACAAATCCAAAAGTATCGAATGAATTCCAACAGACTCTAATGTTATGATGTACCAAAATGATATAATCCTGAATGTCTTTGAATGAACTCTCAATAATCCCAAGGTTGTGTTTTAGTCTAGAAAGGAAATGAGCACTTTGTAATTCCAATGAATGATTTAAATAAATAATTCTGCTAAAATTATATCTGAACACAACCACAAACCCTGATCATAGAATATGAAACAGAAATGAATAATTGTTTACTAAATCCTAGTTTATATACATATTTAACTTGTGTCACAACAGGAAGATCTCGAGCACCCAAATTTTCAATGGAAAATTCCACCAAACTGTAAACAAGTTCACATCCAGAACCTTCTATGCTTGTATACAAGGTTAAGCCTTGAACTTTGATTTTAGCAAATATCTTAAAAACATTACAAAAGTCAGGTAAGCAAAAGCTCTACCCTCAATCACAGACGAAAATTGGATCAATGACCTAGCCTGGTCACGTGGATCAACAGCAAAATACGTCTAGTATGAGGAACTCTAACTGGCCATGGTATATCAACTATTCATCACAATATCAGAGGATTGAGATACCCAGTGACCTTAAGTGGATGGCAACTACTCCATGACCCTGGTAAATGGCATTCCTGACTGAGGCTGTGGCCTCCATCTTAAAAGGTTCCTCCTTCAGAAACCTGTTTAGAAAGGAAAGGTCAAAAACAAGACAAAATGTTCACCCTTTCTTTGCAACCGGGAAAATCTGGGAGTAGAAGGCCAGGGACTGGCCACTGCACACCCTCTTGTTTACATCCTTCTGGAGAAGGAAGTGTAAACTCCTGCTTGAATTGCACCAGATTCAACTGAAGGAAGAACATGGGGGACATTACTATACAAAGAAGGTCACAAAACTAAAGCTGATATTCAAATTTTATGATAGAAAGGACCCAGCCATTATTTGTTATACCAGACCAAACCTCTAAAAAAAGGTTTAGCTGGCACCTACTGGAACCAATGTAAATGGAACACACTGTAGGACAGAAAGCAAGTCCTTAAGGCTGTCAGCCTTTCTCATATGGAAAGGGGAGAGGGCACACAAACTTCCTCACCGAGTCTGTTTAGCACCCCCTTTAGGAGCCCACGCATCAAGGACAGCTCTGAATTGGGGTTCTTGCTTTGACTGGGACTGTACATTGTTACAAATAAGTAATTTAATTACTCGTGTGTTAGTTTTAAATTCTTTTTTTACTTTATTTTTGTTTCATTACATTTTATTGTAATGATAATTTTCACGGGATCTATTTTCGGAAAAATCACTTCTCTCTTTTGACCTGGTTTGAATGTAAAAGGTATTACATATCAGTATTTTTAGCTCACCTTGGTTGAGACATTTTGTAAACACTAAGTGAAAATGATTGGCTATTACCAAGGTCATGTTCGGCCCAAGTGTTAGCTGAGTTGTAAACAGCCTTTCTTTTTTAATTTATTTCCAGTATGGGAATCTGATTCTAAGATAGGGCTATTGTAGCGTACATGCAAATTGTCATTTTTTTACTGCGCAGTTTGATGATTAAGTGATCATGTGACCCATCACGAGTGTCGAAATGACATTTTAGTTGGATTTAATACTCACATCTCAGTGAAGTTTGGTCATTCGTATTTTAATCCTTAAGAGCTCCAGAGGTTTTTATTGTTGATGCCAGTTTGTTCTGAAGTTCATCTATTTTTTGGGATTTAATAATTCATATTCTCTAGAAAACTACACAAGTGCTCTTCTTTATAAAATTCTGGGACAAAGACATTCAGTGGAAATTTATTCTGGAATTCTAAACAGAACATTATAAACTGTGATTCAACGAGGAACTGTTGCCATGAGTACAACGACCTCATCTGACATCATCTCCTTCCATATTGGAACTTCACAGAGATTCGGACCTGGATTCAATTAGAACTGTTTAGTAATAGGACTTATATTTTTCAATTCTAGGATTAATTATTGGATTATATTCACAAACCGTAAGTCCTATTTCATATTTTTATCTTGTTTTCTAGGGAAATAAATTATTTTGTTAAAATTTACAAAGCTTGTTGACTTTACTCTTTTCTTTTGTTACTTTTGTACGAGCCTACACATAACAACATGGCTTTAAGGAACTTACTGATGGACCCTGTGGCTGGTCAGGAACATTTCACTTTGTGGCTGGTTTTGACAGGCCAGTAGCAGATACAAGGCACTGGTGTTTCTGGTCTCTCAAATCTTTAGAAGCCACAGATGGAATGAGCAATGCAAAAGAGTCTCTGCCTTCAGGGGAGCAGTTCTCAGAAGGTTCTTAATGTGCTCCAGTAAGACCTTGGATATGTCGAGAGCAAAACTCTTGTGGAGATGAAGAAACTCCACCAATGAAACAATAGACAAGGATAACACATGATTAGATTTTTTCAGCACAGCTTCACACATATGATGAAGGGCAGCTGGTGACAGATTCCTCCTTCAGAAAGCAGAAGAAGGCTGTCAAAAGGTCAGCATGCAAGATTGGTTACTAAAAAGTTGTAAAGTTTCCAGTGTTTTAACTGGAAGGCAACCCCAGGTCCCCATGGATATCCCCACTCATGCTGCTTTGGTGACCAAAGTGGAGGTTCACTGGACCAGGAAGTGATATGAACCCTATAGCTAGCTGTAGAGATTAAGGGTCTCAATATAGAGAGAAGGAGGGACAAACCATCCATCACACTGTCTAGCAAAGTATTGGCCCTTACTAAACCTTAGGGACAACTCCTTAATCAAAGTTGTGCAAGGAAGCATAAAGCGATCTGGTTGAGAGTTACCCCAAAATGTTTTTCCAAGCTGGAAGAAGTTTAGCATAAATTGTAGCAGCAGTAATGTCTATTGCCAGAAATGAATGAAGGAGAGTGTGCATGGGCAATGTAGCTATGGGTTGGACTAGGGTGAATGAATTCTTATCATACAGTCTTGGCATTATCCATCCTGAAAACAGTAAGGTGCTCAATAGCAATAGATTACATATTACTGACAGTAAATAGCTTTTATGAAAGAGTTTTCAACTTAATAAGGTCATTTATCAAAAGCAGCAGAGAAAATTATATGAGTCTTGATGTCAGGCTGTCATTTCTGGGACTTTTCACAAATAAATTTTAACCAGAAAAGGTTTATCAATCCAGAAGTTCCAGAGTTTTCACAGTACAGTTCCATTTTGAGAATTTTGTGGTTAATTTTACTCGACATACTGAACTATGTTTATAACCATATGTTGTTTATTTCTTGCTCTGAAAAAAAGCAGGGAAGTGGGGTGGGGGTCATCTCAACAACCCTAAATTTATTCAAAATTTGTCAATAAAATCCATCAAAATGTATTCTTTGGAATGTAAAGACCTGCAGGTAAACTGGATAAGGCTTCGAACTTACATTATCTACAGCAGTATGTCAGTTATTTTTTGTAGAGGAATCAAGCTAACTTATCTATTGCTAAAAGAGATGCCCATTCATTTGCATAGAATGCCTTTTAGAATAATCCAAGCCAAATGAACATGAGAAACTGACATAATGGAAAATGTAACCAGAATAATTGATTTGTGTGTGTGAACTGGAGTTTTAACGTAGCTTGAACAATTTTTCCGTGATATCATTATGATGGCTACAGTGTAGCAGTTTATAGTGATGTTTTAGCACTGGGGTATGGTGATGCAACATGCAGCATCATGTTCCACCCAGTCACATTATCCTGACACCAGGCCAGCCAGTCCTAACACTAATCTCTTAATGCTGAGTGACAAGCAAGGCAACTGCTAGTACCGTTGTTACAAGTCCTTGGTATTACGCCACCAAGGTTCAAACCCATGACCTCTCTTATCCAAGGTGGATGCTCTAACAACTTCGGCCACTGGAGCGGTCCCAGACTAACTGAGCCATAAAATATACATTTGTGACCTAAACTGGGTAAGGTGGCATTGTTTTCAACTAGATTCAGCCACAAAATGTTGCACACCTCTGAGCTTAATAATGCCAGAGAAATCTACTTAAATGAAAAGCTTTAGTCATTGACTGACACCAATGACATGAAACTATATGGAACAATAAAATCTAAATTTTGAAAAGCAGGAAACAAAAACTGTAAAAGAGGTTAGTGATCCTAACAAGAGCACACTGAATGGCATATTATGTGCCTGCCCCATATTTAAAAGTCCTATTTGTAGGTAACTGACATTTCTGGCTGATGCATAAAAATTTTCATATAATCAGTTACTATGAACTCTTGATTCCCAAATCAATATCCTTCATTCTTAACCAAATGCTGGTAATTCACTAAAAGTATGTGGTCAGTAATGGTAATGTTGATGCAGAAACCATTTTATTCTTTTAGTCAGTGACCTTGACCTTTACCCTTAATCTGTGTGAAACAAAATGTATAGTATTCCATAGCCCAAGTGCAGGCCATTCAAAGTTTGGTTCAGGTATGTTGCATGTAAACCATCTAGTTCATTCTATCACAGTGACCTTAACCATTTACCGTAAAACCCTGAAATCAATAGGCTTCTTCCTTATCCCAACTGCAAGCCATAAACAAAGTAAGGCATCACTAGACAAAAACAAATGATCTACTGCCATAGCTGTGAACAGCATTTATAAAAAAAGAGGAAAATGTATGCCAGGTGTTGAGGGGGCTGCATATGCCCCTTGTAGGTCCAGAGCAATGCCCTGGTAGGGGGCCAGGGGAGCAATGCCCCCGAAAGCCCTTGCAATTACTGATTTAAAACCCCAGCATTTGCTATCCTATCACACATTGGAACAATATGTGGGAATGTGACAGTTGCTGCTGCAGTGTCAGAGGTACTGGTACTAGTAACTTCTCCAAATTGTTTGGGTCCATTACTGAACTGTTCAAAAAACATGTAAATACTGTAGTGTGAGTGTTTCTGTTTTAAAAGTGACAAATGTTTCATTGATCTGATGTGATCTTCAAGAGCAACTGAGCCACAATGGCTGTAATTTATTTGCTTTGTACACAAAATGCATCAAGCTTATCCCTGTATGTCACACTTGACAAATGTGTCATCTAGTTTAACTGATACTAATTCATCTAACCTGTCTTCAATTCTACACAATCTTCAAACCATTTGAAAGAAAATTTATTCCTCAAGTCTTTGTCAACTTCCTTCACTGTAGATTCCTCGTTGTTCATTAAAATACTCACTTTTCAATGTGTTTTAAAGTTCATCTGAATAAAAAGGTTGAGTTACGTAAACTGCACTTTTGGGCTGTTGATATATGTATGTAGGTTTCTCACTCAACATTTCTTCATTTATAGATGTGTGCATGAAGATGAGGCCAAAGGGTTTTAAGTCAAAGATGTTCTGACAAACAGCTGAAATTAAAAACTGTGTAGCTGCTACTCTTATGTGAATAATAATTAAATGCATTTTTTCCTCTTCACTGCATTCAGTCTCTACATGCGAGTTTAGTGTCTCAACATAGTTGATACCACAAACTTGCACACCACAAACAAGCTGAACCTGATTTGATCAAGTGTTGACACATTTGGATAGATAAACCTTCATCGCATGCACTGTAAACCTTATCTACTGACACAGTAAACTTTAGACATCGTATTCAAACCCAGGCTGTATGTAAAATACTTGAAACATCTGATACAAATTGTATTAGAACTCTCCAAATTTTCATCACTTTAGAAGCTCCTTTGTTTGCCTTGCACTTCAAGCAACTCATTTGTTGGTGTAAGTGGCAGAACTTGTTTGTTATGAATCTTCAGTGCTGATCATTCAAACTTTTGTATCAATACCACTTTTCTTCTTTCAGTTACAGTAATCACGACCTTTGATCATTTGATCCAAGGTTGACAGGATTCTTCCTTACTGAAGTGTGAACCATCCACAAGTATGGTCCATGTTTGCGGTGTATTAAATGTTACTGTGTTCCAACTATTACTTATTTCAGTGGCAGTGACTTTAATCTTTCATCTTGTGACCTCACAATTAATGAGATTTTTCCTCACCACAAAGTTCAGTAACTCTAGATAGTGGAGAATTTGAATTACTGTACTGAAACCACTTTTTTCTTCCTTGAGTCACAATGGTGTGGACTTTTTATCTTTTTATGCCTTAATCAACATGGATCCAAAAGCTCTAGTAACTGTAGATAGTGAATAATATGGGCATCATAACATAATACACACCACCTTAAATGGGCTGTATAAAAGCTGATGTTGCACATACTACATAAACAAATTATTGATAAATTCTGCAGCAGGTATCTAATAACTGAGTAAAAATAGAGTATTATTAACAAAATGATGACAATGAAATATAAGACCTGCAAAAACTGGTTGGGAATTTTTTTTTTATAACCATACCATCTGGCTTTACATGACTAAGTATCTTCATAATTATTCTGTATATTACTTACATCACGTGTGAGACTGAGGCCCTGTGGGAACTTGGAGAGTATATTACTGAAATGTTCGCAACTGGCAATAATGTCATCAATGCCTGAGAATCGGACTCACAAGGCCCAGTATTTGAACGTGACTGTCCTCGTGGTAGGAAAATTTTGGCGCACTCCCATGGTTTGAATGGCCACTCTTGAACACAGCTATTGACCCAATAGATCCGATTGGGGTCAAAACCACTAGTGAAAAGCTTTCCTAACTCCTGCAGCCATTTTCCACATTGTAAATTACAGCCAGAAGAAAATTCCCAGTTATTGCCATTCCAGCGGATATTTTTAGAGTAACAACTTTTACACTTCTGTGGCCTTTTTCCTTGATAAATATTCCACACAAGTTTGTCATGCATATTTTTGACTTCACTGTCAATGAAGGAGTGAATCCCATCCTTCATATATAACAAGGCCAGATTCACCTTCAGCCAGTTTATATACTTCCTGTCCTTGACCTTATCTGAGGGAACTGATGCCGCCTTCATCATTTTGGTAACACTTATGTTAAATCACACCTCAAGGACTTCTACAATCACCAAGGCCTGGAATCAATATAAGAGAACAATCTGGATGGTATCTATGGTTTTTCCAGTTATTAAAATACTGCAACTCTTGGAACAAGTTAGTACAGATCAATTTCAATTCTCCTTTAAACAAGCCAGAAGTTAAAGACTGTACGTGAGATTTCAAAAAAACTATTGTGAACATTATAATAAAATCATATCCTAAACCTTAAATCATTTCATACATGAAACAGAGAGTAGGCATATCAAAAATAACTATTAAAGAATTTTATCACATGGCCTTATAACCACAAACTGACAGGAAACACTAGGCACAAGTCCATCATATGTATTACTCCCACTGTCTGATACATTTTCTTTCCTTCATTTGTATAATTGGTAAGATAAGATCTATTATGCTGGCATATTATAAATTCAATTATCAGTTCATATTTCAATCAGATTATAGGTTCTTGTACACATTTTGGTTTAGAAAACATTTTGACAAAATACTTCTGAGGCTGATTATTTGGGGGTATGAAATCACATCGTAATATTCTGCTGTTTCAGACTAACGAAAAAAACAAGGAATTAAATTGTTTTCGTACTGCAGATAAATCTCATATGATACTGCAACTCATTTCAGCCCAATAAAATGTTTCATACAGTAAAATGAAAGACAAGATCTCTTGAAAGGTCTGACACAATAACGGCCACAAAAACTTCCATAAATGTAAGTTAGGTTTGTTTCTGTCTTTTAATTGCTGAGCCTTGAAACCATCTCTGAAATTCTTCAAACTGTTACGTATATGTAATTAAATTGCTTGTGTGTTAGTTTTAAAATTCTTTTTTATTTTATTTTTGTTTCGTTACATTTTAATGTAATGATTATTGCAGGGATTCGAAATTCTTTTTCAGTAATTCTGTTTATCTAAGACGTAAAACGTATTACATTTGCAATATTTTTAGTTTACCTTGGTCCGCGGTAGTGTAATCACTATGCGAAAACGATTGGCTATTGCCATGGTCATTTCGTCTAGTCTGGATAAATAGTGTGTTATTTTTAAATTTGTTTCAGAGTGATAGTAGATAGGGGTTCTTCCTACGTGACGAATTGCATTTTTCTTATTGCGTTATTTGAGTGTTAAGAGACCACGTAATCTATCTCGCGAGAACAGGATGATAATTAGGGTGAATATATAAACCTTTCTGAGTGCTTGTCAGTCAGTTGTATTCCTGATACCTAGAAGGCTGGATATGTTATTTTATTGTTGAAAACAGATTGTTTTTGAAGTTCATTTGTTTTTGGAATTTAATAATTTATTCTCTAGAAAACCAAACGAGTGTACTGTTTTATAAATTCTGGGAGAAAGAAATTCAGTGGAAATTTATTCTGGAATTATTCAGGAACATAAACTGTGATTCAATTGAGGAATTGTTGCTATTTTGTATAAGGACCACATCTGACGTCATCGCCTTCCATTTTGGTACATTGTCAAGATTCGAACTTGGATTCTAATAGAATTATTTAGTGATAGGACTTGTATTTTTCATTCTTAGGATTAAATTTTGGATTATATTCACAATCCGTAAGTCCTATTTTCCAATTTTTACATTGTTTTCTAGGGAAATAAATTATTTTGTTAAAATATACAAAGCTTGTTGTCTTCACTCTTTTCTCTTGTTATTACTGTACGAGCCTACACGTAACAAAACAAATTCCAATATACCAAATTTGGTAACAAAAATATTTTCCAGTATGTCTAAGTCAATATGTTCATCAAATAACACTAATGTACAGTACATAATTCTTTGTTGTGGTATTTGGTCTTGAACCTTATATAAGGACTGAAAATCATTAAACTTGCCATAGACAATGTTAAAATATATATGTATGATAAGTTTAATTGGGTAATTCAGCAATTAAAGTTTTTGAAGAAAAAACTTTTTTAAGTGGCATCATACAAGGTATTCTACTAAAACAAACTGATTTCAATAAAAACATACTTGACTGCTTTAACATACTCACAGGGCAATACAGCTAAAAGCAGGAGTCAAGACTTCTGATCTATATATCAACGGCATAGTGCTGGCTGTCAACTGGTTCACTGGAATGCAAATAAATAAAGCCATTCCAAAATTCATATGTGCATATATACAAGCTCTGTGAAGTACAAAATGCAAGCAATGACCTCTGACTTGACCCCAAGGCCAAGTAGGTTTGGTTTTCAATACTCCTTCCCAACACTGCAGATACATGTTGTTGGTCAAAAAATCCCATCTTTATTCAGAACCAATTCATGTTCCAAGAACAGCAATAGTGAAAACTCAATGTTAATGTCACAACTCTTACAACAGGAATTTATTGTGGATATAACAAGTTTTTTGAATGGTTACTATGGTACCTTGTCATGGTGAAATGAGCACCATTTTCATTCCGAAGTAGCGAGATATCACTATAGTGTTTGACTGAAACCCTTTGTTGTTATGACCATACATTCAGGAGCACTAGCCATTTAAAATTTTAAGCATGGCTGTAGACCATTTTGGGGGCTATATTATAAATTTAATATAGAAACCACTATACACTGCAATAAAGACGCATTTTTTTATTCTTATTAAATGTTGGTATGCCTATCTGTTCATTATTAAATTTCATCATAAATTACACACACTTCTTGGTGTTATATGCAACATCCTTAGACAGCTGACAGCTTTAAAATATTGGAGAAAAAATATATTTTGATACAGCTGTTCTACAAACCAGCATGATTTGTTGGCTGCAAATGTGATAATTTCAAAAACCAGTAATTCTGTGACATTTGATTGAACATGGCTTTTGACACAAATGCAACAGAGTTGACCCCATTATTGTGTTTTACCCATATGTACTTCATAATTTTTGCATACTTAGGTCTTAAATCATCGTACACTATGTTTGCTATATTATGCAAGCACTAGTAAAACACTCAGAATGCAATTAGCACCTCTGTATATGATTTGTTTGTAACATTTATTAATCAACTTGAGATATATACAAATCAACAAGGAAGATGTTTAGCTGCTTTCCAGTCCTGGGTACATCTGTTGGATAATTATCTATGTTTCATACAGTATTACTGCAGCATGGAGACTATGTGTTATGGTATGATGATACTTTCAAGCTCACAATAAATATCATAAGCAACTTTAAGCAGATTCTAATAATTTTTAACTCTGAAAACTGCTGTATCTATAGGCATCATATTACTGAGCTGACCACATTGTAACATGGTTTTTCTTATTCTAATAATTTTGCCTGTGTATCAAATGATATGCAAGTATATTTGACACATCAATTCTTTTTGGTATTTGTTTGCAGTGCAATGGTACCTTCCATGTTTGTGTTTGCAGTGTAATGGTACCTTCCATGTTTGTGTTTGCAGTGTAATGGTACCTTCCATGTTTGTGTTTGCAGTGTAATGGTACCTTCCATGTTTGTATCTGCAGTGTAATTGTACCTTCCATGTTTGTGTTTACTATGTAATGGTACCTTCCATGTTTGTGTTTGCAGTGTAATGGT
This sequence comes from Megalonaias nervosa, assembly GCA_016617855.1. Taxonomy (NCBI): domain Eukaryota; kingdom Metazoa; phylum Mollusca; class Bivalvia; order Unionida; family Unionidae; genus Megalonaias; species Megalonaias nervosa. Next base: position 50,336 of record JAECUM010000734.1, read on the forward strand.
ACCTTCCATGTTTGTATCTGCAGTGTAATTGTACCTTCCATGTTTGTGTTTACTATGTAATGGTACTGTCCATGTTTGTGTTTGCAGTGTAATGGTACCTTCCATGTTTGTGTTTGCAGTGTAATGGTACCTTCTATGTTTGTATCTGCAGTGTAATTGTACCTTCCATGTTTGTGTTTACTATGTAATGGTACCTTCCATGTTTGTGTTTGCAGTGTAATGGTACCTTCCATGTTTGTGTTTGCAGTGTACTGGTACCTTCCATGTTTCTTTTTGCAGTGTAATGATACCTTCCATGTTTGTGTTTACTATGTAATGGTACCTTCCATGTTTGTGTTTGCAGTGTAATGGTACCTTCCATATTTGTGTTTACTATGTAATGGTACCTTCCATGTTTGTTTGCAGTGTAATGGTACCTTCCATGTTTGTATTTGCAGTGTAATGTACCTTCCATGTTTGCATCTGCAGTGTAGTGGTACCTTCCATGTTTGTGTTTGCAGTGTAATGGTACCTTCCATGTTTGTGTTTACAGTGTAATGGTACCCTCCATGTTTGTGTCTGCAACATAATGGTACCTTGTATTTTTTTGCTTGCAGTGTAATGGTACCTTCTTTGTTTGTGTTTGCAATGGTACCTTCCATGTTTGTGTTTGCTATGTAATGGTACCTTCCACGTTTGTGTTTGCAGTGTAATGGTACCTTCCATGTTTGTGTTTATTAATCAAATATAATCTGTATTTCAATGAGTTTAACCTTCTCGGTCTCAGTTACTCTATGGACTTTAATGCTGTTTTTCTACTTACCATTTCATGTATTTCATTTAGAGATATCAATGTTTTTTCAAACCTGCTTCTGACTAGAATTTTCAATGGACAACCATTAAATCAACTTGAGTATTCATTTTTAAGTTTTATTCTGAAGGCATAACTACATGATCACTTAGTGTATTTAATACAGATACTATGGCATAAAATAAGTACTGAACATCTTTATTTCATCCTTTCAGGCCAATATATTTACTAGTTTCCACTGAGTGGCAGATACCTTTGTGCAACATTAAATATTCAATCCATTTATTGAAGTTGATTTCATAATTCACTTATTTTCTGTCCAAATGTGATCTGTAAATGTCACAGACTTTGTTTTGTTTTAGAATTCTGTGAAATGAACTTTTCCAATTATTTCCACTGCACAAGTCTGATAATAGTGATTATTAAATTCTACTTAAATTTTACATATCCAAATGAATTGATTTTCTAAATCAATACTCTTTTCAAGCATGATTCAACACCATTGAAAACTCAGAGCTCAACTGTTACTACTGCAGAATCTGTACTGAATTATATTTCTTCTGAATGATGTTGTTGTTGTTGTTATAGGGTTTAATGCCATTTTTCAGCACAAGATAGGCTATACATGGTGGCCAGTATTAATGGTGGAGGAAGAACCTGGGAGAACCCGGAAAGAACCACCGACCCACGAGAAGCTACCGGCAAGCTTTCTCACATAACCACATTGGCCGAGCCCGAGACTCGAACCCACGCAGATCTTCTGAATGAAACTCTGAATCTTTTAATTATGATTCTGCAAAATTTTCCCTATTTAAATGTATCTATTCTTTTGTGGTTTCAGAATGTATTAAAGAAGCTTTCAACTTTTTGTGTCACTTACTTTGGAAACCTGTATGCAGAGTAAATGAAATAATGAAATCTTCCATTAATGATTTATTTAACTAGTAATATTTCAAAATATTTCACTGCTAATTTTATTTTGTCGTTATCATCAGACTTTTGTCTTCACTTGTTAGGCATACTTTGCATTGACAGGGTCACTAGACTTTATCTGAGATTACACTGTTATTGCATATCACCTTTAGTGAACCGTTGTTACATTTAACTGAATTAGTTCATCAGCTACAGTTCTAAATTTTCTTCCTGTATAAAAAATGACTGGCTTAATCTGATTTAATCAGGTTGAGTGGTTCAGAATTCAATGGTCCAAAAATATGATCCCCATGTCATCAAGAAACATAGGTTTTGCATAATTTGTTATTGATAGATGACCAGTTTGTGTTGGCCATCTACTAACCCACGTGTGAATTCCAGTTGTAATACATATATATCACAACATTAATACATTTCCTACATCACTATGCACATCTATATGGATTACATTAGGTAAAATTTTACACTGCCAAAAGGTACCATTCCTCTAAGTTTTAGCTTAGCATATAATCCTCAGAACTGGGTCTATATATAGAACATAACCTGATGGACTAGTATAACAATATTTGTGGCTGGGAAATGGACCTAAATAAAACATAACCTGATGGACTAGTATAACAATATTTGTGCCTGGGAAATGGACCTAAATAAAACATAACCCGATGGACTAGTATAACAATATTTGTGGCTGGGAAATGGACCTAAATAAAACATAACCCGATGGACTAGTATAACAATATTTGTGGCTGGGAAATGGACCTAAATAAAACATAACCATAAAAACAGGTAGATACGGTTAACACTATAAGCTTCTATCAATTATGTGGTACTATGTAAAAAAAAAATCAAGCCTCACTGATTATCTCTGTAACATTTTACTACAGTGTCAGAGTTTCATATCATTTTTCACCAACTTACATTTCTGTTTCTTAGGTAAAGTCCTCATTCCATCTTGGTTAATTTTCCACAGTATAATGCAACCATCATATCCACATGGTTGTAAAATTTCTTTCAGTTATTAACTGGAAATAAATGATTATATGTTTAATGAGCTACTGAATAAACAAATCTGCAACGGGAATACCAGAAATGATACAATACACCCAATTTCCATGTTCAGTAGTTCTGTACAGTACATGCATATACAGAGATGGTAGTAGCAGGAATGATAAAACATACCCATTTCCTGTTTTCAAAAGTTCTTTACAGTACATTCATACACAGTGATTTGCGTAGCAAGAATGATTCAATAAAATCACTGCCCATGTTCAATGGTTCTGTAGAGGACATGTGTGTGCAGAGAAGGAGTAACAGGAATGATAAAAATACCTATGTCCCATTTTACAGTTCTGTACAGTACTTGTGTATCAGAAAAGGAAGTAACAGGAATAATACAATATTCCAACAGCAAATGTTCATTAGTTCTCTACAGTACATGAGTGATGGAAGTAGCAGGAATGATACTGTAACAATCGTTCAACAGTTTTGTACAGTACATGTATGGTATATACATGTATACGATGTTTCCCTTTATGCACATTTGTGCATCAGATACATGTTGGAATATCTTATGCACACTTTTCGTTGCCATGTGTATTTCTGATCCAAAGGATTCGCATACATGTAATGTGATCAGGATTTATTCAATCTCCAATGCATAGGAGGGATGGCAGCGTGTACAGTTGAACCTAGGCATTACTATGACAGAGTAGCTTCCCCTAATCTTGTGAGCTCTCATGCAATTTCCATCAAGCTCAGCAACATGCAATTTCCATCAAGCTCAGCAACATGTTTTCCACACAAACTAACCTTGATGCTTTCTCGACTAGAAAAAGATCTCCAGATGAAAATGGCGTGCACTCAGAATCACTAGCCAAGACAGTGAAAAACACAACAGAGTAACTGCGGAGCACAAATTGAAAGAAAAATGGAGAAAATAATTCCCTTAGCTGGAATATGTCACATCCATTGGGATTACCCATGTGACTTATCTTTGCGTGATTGCAAAGACTGCAAAATTGAATAAAATTTTTGAGACAGGGTTTAAGAATTTTCACAAATTTGTCTTTGTTCACCACAAAGTACAGTATCTGGAGAACACATTATCACCCAGAGCATTTTTTTTCAACAAAGAAATCAGTAAGCTTGCAGAGAAAAATGTGTTGTTTGGATTACAAAGGCAGGGGAGGGTCTTTGTAGTTTATGTTATTTTGTAACATAGCTGCAATAAAAGAAAGACTTAAAAGTTTAACAGTAACTTAATTAAAAGAAGATAAACCATTAGCCTCTATGTTTTGGATAAATGTGTTCTGGGAAGAAGTAAAATAAAACTGATGAAAGACCTATTTCATGACAAAGGCAGTAAATTAAATGCCATTGGGTTCAAAAGGTTTATTTGGGTTTTTGTATTGGCTTATATATGTTATTTGTAATGTGTTGGTTTATAATATTACTACAAAAAGATGAAGGAGACTGTTAAAAGTAAAAACTATAGTATAAGAAGAAAATAAATTAATAAACTCTATGAATGGACAATGCATTTGTTTGAATATTGTGCATGTCTGTTGATCTGTATATTGAGACAGAGAAAATATGAAATGCATGTTGCAGTTTGTAACTTCAAAGTGGAAAAAATGACAAGTCAGATGAAAATTTATCAATACATTTTTGACCCCAACATTTTTCACTTGATCCCAGTTCTGACAGTGACACCAAGGGTTTTTTTAACCCTCAATTTTACACCCCTGGGGAATAGCCTGATACAGAGATGAGAGTAATGGGAATTATACGATATACCTACTTCCCTTATTCAATAGCTCTGTAGATTACACCTCTACCTTGATAACTCCTGCACAGAAGACTCATAAACCTGCAACCTGCAAATTTAAACTTGATACTATTTATTTCCTAGAAATTACCCCCAAAAATTGACCCCTATTTGCTGAATGTGAAGAAAATCACAATCAGAACTGGTAAATGAAATCTTTATATATTAATTGTTGTATCGTAAAAAATGGTGGTTAGTGCCTAGAAATAACATCATGAAATATGCAAGTTTTAATAGGAAATTACATATTTTGCTACATTTTCTATTTAGCTGAAAATGTTCTAGAAACAAATTTGTTTACAATTTGATTGGAATTTTCCATGGGAATAAATCAAATCTAGGTCAAGTGACATCATATATATTGGGACATGGGAAACAAATAATTCCTGTTTTGAGAGGAATTATTTATTTAAATTATTCATTGGAGTTACTAAGTGTTCATTGACTTTGAATTGGCATATTATTTTGGATTTACAAAGAATTCATTCAAAGACATTCTGGATTGTATCACTGTGATACATCAAGACATTTAGGACTATTGGAATTTATTTGGAACATTCTATACATTTGGACATGTGATAAGATGTTATGGATTATATGGGATTTAATTCATAATACTGTCTTATTTTAATTTTTGCTCTACATTGTGGAGAAATAAATTGCTGATTTTACTAAATTTGTTGGTTTTGTTTCTTTCCATTACATAGTTTAAGACCCAGCACACAATAGGCTATACATGGCGGCCAGTATTAATGGTGGAGGAAGAAACCAGGAAATCCCCGGAAAGAACCAACAACCCACGAGAAGCTACTGACAAGCTTTCTCACATATCCACATTCGCCGAATCCTAGACTCGAACCCATGCAGACATAGGTGAGATGGCAGAGATCCGTAACGGAGAGCGCTTTAGACCACTCGGCCACTCAGGGCCCCATCTCTTGTTATGTGCAACTATTGGAAGAAGGGTACATTACTGCTGATTGCTACAGGTTGAAAAAAAAGCAACAGAATAAAGACACAGCTATTTCAAATGCTCTTGTTTCAAAGAGGTCAAGGTCATGGCCTTGTATTGAAAGCAATACAATTATCAGGTCAAACAAACCTGTCTGATTTTATTATGGAGAATTATGAACCACAGATGTCAGAAGGTTTTATATAACTTAATGATGTGTGTGTGTGTGTGTGATCTGGATTTTGAACATAGCTTTAACAATTTTCCATTCACATCACTACGATGTCTGCAGTGTGGTAGTTTATAGTGATGTCTAGCACTGGGGCATCATGCCACAGACATAGAGCCTCATGTCCCACCCAGTCACATTATCCTGACACCAGGTTGACCAGTCCTAACACTAACCTTTTGATGTTGAACGCCAAGTGAGGCAGCTGCTATTGCCATTTTTATAAGTCTTTGGGATGACTCGGCTGGGATTCAAACCTGTGAACTCCCACATCCGATGAGGATGCTCTAGCCACTTAGACCACTGAAGCAGAGATTCTGCCAAGCCTATCACTTATCAAAATATTAAAGAACACAACAGCTTCTCCGTCTTTTGTTAGCTGGTACTTTGCTCTTGTCTGAGAAGTCTTCTTCAAGTGAAAGTGTTATTATTCTGAGAATAGATTGTGGCTTTGTTACTGTTCCTCTCCACTGTGTCCACATGATTCTTGGAGCATTGACTTCTTTACCCACTGAATATATTACCAAGTGCAGAGTATCAATTCAAAAGTGTTCTCCATGGTATAGCAGTGTTAGGGACCAGCTTCACACTGCTAAAAGAGACCACCGTAAAGCTGAGAGGCTTTGGCTTTCCACCAGACTCACTATTCGAAAACAAATCTATGAAGTCGCTAAGAAGAATGTCACAAACATAATCCACGCAGCGAAATCAGCCCACTACAGTTCTAAGATCATGGAAAGTTCCAACTGCAAAGAGCTATTCGAGATTACTAACAAGCTAATGGCAAGGAACAAATGTACACCACTTCCAACTACTTTCTCTCAAGTTGACCTTCTGGACCTGTTTGCAAATTTTTTCTGTGACAAAGTACAAACCATCAGAGATAAACTTGACAACACAATTTCAATTGACTCATCATCACCATACAGTTACGATACAGAATTTCAGCAGCAACCATTAGCAGCATTTGAACCTGTCTCTATGGATTTAGTACATACAATCGTGATGAAGAGTGCACCAAAGTCATGTGAACTTCATCCGATTCTGACATCACTGCTGCTTGAGTGCTTAGATCCGATATTGCCTTCACTAACTGATGTTATTAATACCTCTCTCTCATCTGGGGAATTCCCATCATTTTTCAAAACTGCCATAGTAAAGCCTCTGCTGAAGAAACCAACACTCGACCATAACGATTTAAAAAACTACTGCCCAGTTTCTAATCTCCCATTCATGCCAAAATTCTTAGAAAAAGTTGTTCTATCCCAACTTGTATCTCATCTGAATTCAAACAGTCTTATTAGCAATGTACAGTCTGCATATCGCCCTTGTCACAGTACTGAAGCTACTCTTCTGAAAGTAGTTAATGACCTTCTCTCTGCTTTGGATAGCGGAAAGATTACAGTGCTCACTCTCCTCGACTTGTCTGCAGCATTTGACACAATAGACTATGATATATTACTTCACCGTCTCCAGCATGTATTTGGCATTCACGATACAGCCTTATTATGGTTCAAGTCCCACTTGGTCAACAGGACACAAATTGTGTCCGCAAATGGAAAACACTCCAGCCCAGTTGATCTATGTTGTGGTGTTCCACAGGGGGGTGTTCTTGGACCTGTTCTCTTCATTCTATACACTCAGCCACTCTCAAGTGTCATAGATCATCATCCAGTGTCTCACCAATTGTATGCTGATGACACCCAAATATACAAATCTAGCCATCCAACTGAAGTTGAAGCTACCATCCAAGGTGTAGAGAGGTGCATTTCCGATGTGAAATCATGGATGACATGTAACAAGCTGCAGATGAATGATGATAAAACTGAAGCCATTCTGATTAAAACACAAAGACTTTCTCATTCACATCCTTTACCTCAGACAATAAATATCAGCAAATCCAACATTAAATTCACACAGTCAGTACGAAACCTAGGTGTTACTCTCGACAGTACTCTCTCATTGCACCAACATCTCATGAACATATGCAAGGCTGCATATCTTGAGCTGAGACGCATCAGCTTTATTCGCAAGTATCTTTCAGTTGATGCCACTAAAACACTTGTGTGTTCCCTAGTACTTTCAAGACTGGACTATTGTAACTCAATTCTGTCTGGTTCGTCTCAATATCTACTCCAGAAACTTCAAAAGGTTCAAAACACAGCTTCTCGGATCATCCTTAGAGTACCACGATCAGAGCACGCCTCCCCCATGCTCAGTACCCTACACTGGCTATCCATTCGATCCAGAATTAAACACAAAATTTGTTTTCTGTGCTACGTTTCACTGACGGGCTCCAGTCCAACATACCTATCCAACCTCACCCATGTGTACACACCTGCAAGATACTTCCACTCCTCTTCTGACACTTGTATTTTCATTATTCCCACTATGAAAATGAAATCATATGACAATGTTCTTTTGCATACCAAGGCCCAGCAACGTGGAACGAATTGCCCACTGAACTTAGACACAAAGACACAGTGATCTCATTCAAGAGTGCTCTTAAAAGTCACCTATTTCAACTGCAAGAACAGACTTAAAGACCTAATAATGTTTCCTTACCATAAATATTTACAGCATGTTTTCTGTTTTCTAATTTCATGGTGTTTGTTTGTTTTTTGTCTTTTTTGTAATCATATCATTATATATATTTTTTAAGTGTTGTCAAAGGTTGTAAAGCGCTTTGAGCTTCTAAAGATTAGGCGCTATACAAAGTCCTCATTATTATTATCATTAAAAGGCAGTGATGTAGCTAGAGATACGTCCATGGTTAATCCACTAGTAACTGACAAGCCTTGTTTGGATCAAAACGTTGATTCTATTGAGACAGTTCTATTGATTCATTTACAGTTACCAGAGCCATGGCAAAAAGAGCTCTTGAGAATGACTTTGATCAGGAAGTTATTCCTTTAGCTGATACATTTATTGGGCAATCTTTTTTGCTGAAGTCACTTTTACTGCTAGTAATGATCAATCAACAGGTATTGAACACAGTGATCCTCTTGTTCAAAGAAAATGTTACCGCTGTTCACGAACTTGGTAATAACCTTTAATACAAATGACAAGCATTTTTATTCAAGGCAATGATGTGTAATAACTTTCATTCTTCAACAAGCATCAAGCATCTCTTTGATTTACCAATAACTTAAAATAAATTGGGTTGTTCCACTTACTGAACTTTACTTATGCAAATTAGCATAATGGGCTCCCCCACAGCAGTCTTCAAAGGACTTAACATATCACCATAGCCTTTGTGAGCCAATTAAGTCATACAAGAAATAGTGCTTGTCTATACCTGACCTCTTTGCCTTTTAACTGCCTATATGACAATTAGCTGTACGAAGTGATCAAAGGATATTTTTACTTGAGCTATAAGTACGAATGTCTACTGTTTACACATGCTATGGGTATTTATCAAGGTAGGGGTAGTATTTTTGTTTTCCTCAAGATTACTGAAAAACTGTGTTCTTCAAAACAGGACTGTGTCAGGGTGGGTGAGTAGTTTTTGGTAGTAAAAAATCATGGTTTTAGCACCATGTTGCTTGTTATGACAACTATGTCATTCAAGTGATATAATGGAATAATTTGCAATTTTTTTACAGACTATTGCATGAATATTTTTCAAGCTATTTGGAAGTCTTCTCTCTTAAAATAAAAAGCAAACCCCAACAATGAAAATTCAATAAATCAATTGTTGGTCCCTAATGGTCTAAAGTGTATGTTAATGTGGTAAGGCAGGCACATTTACTCAAATAAAATTCAATATTACAGTATAATAAAACACTGTATTATTGCAGGCTCTATATTATCGTGGCAAATGGGATTTTCCAATTTATTTTGGACATGGGCCATCTAGCGGTTGTTTACAGATGTAAAGCTCTAGCCAGTAAGGAAGCAAATATCTTATAGCACAATTTCCTCTAAAATGTTGACATTTTTTTATAAGTCTACAATGAAAAAGAATGAACATCACTTTTTTGTAAAGCGCATGCAATTCCGCTGATCACAAACAAAATTTGTCGAGCTTGCTATACCTGCATTGGCTTTGAAAACGAAATATAATCAGTGTATTGTCTTATTTTTGATGATTATAGGTCATATACTGATGGTGACATAACATGTCCTTAAAAGGTTAAACATGCAATTTCATTCCATGGTAGCCAATATGGACCAAAATTGACAAAATGTTGCTTATAATCATACTTCTCATATGTAAATAAGAATACAATGACAGTTAAACTTGCTGAAATCAGTAATATTTCAATAATAATAAGTTTAATAATTTTGTATACATTTATTTTTTTTGCACACATTGCATTTAAAATAAATATAAAGTTAAATATTTTTTTAAAAATCTGTGATGTTGTTATTCATGATTTCTACTAATTACATTCCTTCGCACAGGTAACTTTCATGTTTATTATAATACCTGCGAGCTACCATAAGTATGTAAGGTAAATGCCACAGAAGTCTAACGTTTTATCAATAAAGTACGATGAAATCTCTGACAACATGAAATTACCTTATCAGTACTATATATGAACACAACGAGTGCAAGCATGACACCAACCATCTGCCTGATTCAACTTTTCTCATGCATCTTTTATCACTTCAGAATCCCAAGAAGACTGAAAAACTACACATATCCATTCAAAAGACAGTAACGTACCAACACATAACTCTCAGACGACCATCGCATGAATCCAATCCGGCAAATTAACCATATATGTTTATATATATAGTACTGATAAGGTGATTTCGTGTTGTCAGAGATTTTATCGTACTTTATTGATAAAATGTCAGACTGCTGTGGTAAATATCATGATAATAGAGTTGTTCGCCCATTGTACATTAATCTGGGTCAGTCACCATATGCTGTTTTATTTACCATTAAGTGCTTCGATTGACAAAGATATTTTATAGGAATAGAAAGAGGGAAAGTCTTAGAAACTTTACAAATTATAAGTAAGCAGCAACAGCAAAGCAGTTTTAATATGTACCGATAAGAACATTAAGTACCGCGATAATACAGCGTTCCGGGTCTAGTTGTTGCTCAAACTTTAATACTAAAATAGTTTCCTCAAAGCCTATTCAGTCCTGACTGCTGAGTTCTTTGCACCCTAAATATCAAAAACTGACCAAACAAAATTTCTTTTAGCTCTATAGACCTTTACACTTAAGCACAGGGGTTTGTTACAAATAAAATCTGTTTTATTATTACAGGTTAGGCTCCTAATTTTATTTGTAACAAACCCCTATGCACTGAAGTGGTTGCCATGTAAACTTGGTCAAGAAAAGAGCATGCTGTGTCCATCATAACAAATAACAGGGTAAAACGAATCTGTTTTCAACATGCACTGCTTTCATTGTAACATCAAATCCCGCAACGTTAATCCAGCTAGAACTGGATGACACCTTTGGGTCAACCTCATCCACAAGTATCCATGTAACTTACCATTGATTCTGCCATTTCGATTTCACGGGGCATGTCAATAATGTCCTTCCAAAGAAATACAGATGTAAAAGAGCCAAATATGGGAGTCATCCAATGGTAGAGGCTACCTGGCGACAGTGAGGATAAAAATTATAAATTGACGAATGAAATGACTTGAGTTTTGTGCATTTTTTATCCAGACTTATCGATATTTTACTTTTTTTTCCCCCATCTTCCTTCTTCGGCCCTCTTGTAAAATGCTTTCATACAACAACAGGGGACTAGTCTATTTGCACCACAGTTTTTACAACCGGATTCATCTCGGTCTTTTTCCATCGCATGATAGAAAGGTGGCGCATTACAATTTCCTAATTTGCATAGAATTTCCCCGGTGTTCCTTACTGGTTATACTGGATATTTAAAAAGACTGTGCATCTTTGATATTGTTCAAAGAACCTTTAATTCCCTTTATTTTTATGTATTGTTGACTGGTGTATAGCTTGGCCTTACTTCAGATGTGCATGTCTCAAAAAAACTGCTAGCTTCACTTGATCATTGGCATTTCATGGACTTCAAAGGTAGATTGTAACAAATAAAGAGCCGATAACTTTTTAAACATTTTTTTTATATATTTGGTAATTAATTAATTGCACTTTCAGCAGCTGGCATTGTCTTGTATGGCAAACTTCATTTTCCTTATTTTAGTGTACTTAAGATAAATTCAGGTTGACTTTTTTTTAGCACAAGATAGTAGTCCTTTTAGTCAGCTGTGTGCTTAGTTCAAAAGACAATTTCCACAAGTACAGTATCCAAAGAAATTTCAGCCTCAGTACATGAAAGTAACATAGAGGTATACCAACATTCTCTCTACTGTGCATGTTGCAAAAGTAGACAACTTCACCTGACACCCACTACTCTCTCAAAAGTTCATAATACATGTATCTGCAGTGCACCCAGAAAGAAAAGAAAATAATACAAACAACAATCAGATATATATCTTTTTCCCAGCTTCATATGTTCCCTGCATCATACTCCACTTAGTAGCATATGAAACAGGGAACCAATCTAGTAAATGGCAGTGTTTGAACTGGAATCAGATTGCAATTATTAGTTCTGGTTCAGGCCCCTAGTCTAGTTTTAGAGCAATTTTCCTGTCTCCATTTGGTGGAGATACAAGAGTTAGATTTAGGCATTCTTGAACCTCTCAAAGAAATGCCAGTGAACCTATGACATGAACTTCACTGTGAGCTCATCTTTGAAGATACTTTAGAATGAGATCTTATCATTTGGACAGTACTGAGAAACAAATAAAATTGTGTTCTGATTCCAACCTCACTTTACTGAGAGAGTGACAGGTGTAAGGTGAATCTCTTTGCATATGCAACAAGCACAAAAGAGAGAATGTTGGCATACCTCTATGTTACTTTTATGTCTGGGCTCAATCATCCCATACTAAGTTGACTGATGTCCAGCTCAACACAACAATGCACATAATCTCTAGAACACTACGTCCTACTCCTTTACCATGGCTGCCAGTACTCAGCAGTATTTCTCCTCCACTTCTGCGTTGCCAGCAAGCAACCATAAAAGTGCTGGCTAAAGTGTATGCCAGTGAGAAACTTCCACTGTACATGGACATCACCTCACATCCTGCTTGACTTCGAGATGCCCAATCTGGTTAGGTCCGTTGCCAGAGGATATGACAGCTATTTCGGCATGGAACATTGAGTGGTCTTCAACAGATGAGGTAAACCACTCCCTCATAGCTGAGCCATCTGTCTGCCCTCCTGGCTTCAACCTTCCCCATCATCTGTGGACCACACTGAACCGCTTTTGGACAGGACAGAGTCGTTGTGCAGTCAACCTTGTCCAATGGGGCCAGGCTGCTAACTCTTCCTGTTGCTGTGGAGCTTTTTAGACATGTCACACATTGTGAACAACTGTCCACTGTCAAAGTTCCCTGGTGGACTGCAGGCTCTGCATGTTGCTGATGGCGACGCTGTTAAATGGCTGAGGACGCAATGCACACGATAATAATACATGTAATAACTTTTATGTACTGTGGCTGAAATTTCATTGAATATTGAACTTATGGAAACTCTGTAGGATCTAATCATGCAGCTTACCAAAATGACTTCTTCCAATGTGCTCAAAAAGTCAGCCTGAATTAGTCTACAATAACTGTCAACAGTAGTTATTAAAATAGGGAAAATTAATTTTTCCAGACTAGACAATATCAGTTGCTCAAAGTGCATTGAATGAATTACCAAATATATAAAATATAGAAACAAGCTCAGTTTTTTGATTGATGCACATCTGAAGCAAAGCCAAGCTGTATACTCTAGAACCCAAAATACACCCATCAATCATATACCAAAATATCGGGAATTAAATGTTCTTTTGACAATACCTAAGTAAACAAGATTATTTTTAAGTAGCCAATATAACCTGCAAGGAAAACCTGGGAAATTCTTTTTCTTTAAAAATTTAATCCTCACTATGCAAAATATGAAACTGTAGTGCATCACCCAAGCCCATGGTTGTTAGTATGTGATAATAACATCACAATGAATGGATGAAGTATCATTATTTACCGCAACACAATCAAATTTGCAGACAACTGTAATTGAATAACTTCCTCTTTTCATGTCTTTAATAGACACAGCTGTCGTTAATGGACAAAACAACACACAGTGGCACAGCCAGGTTAAATTTAGATTTCTTAAGTGCCAAATCATTTCTACTTTAGGCTACCTCTGCCATTTTAAATTTCTCCATCATTATCAGCTATTGAATAATGAATACCTTAGCTATGATGTTATAACCCATAAAGTAGTGGTACTAATAGTATAATATTAGAACCTGACCTCGTCATCTTCGCTAACCAAGGTTCTGATATGTTAACCTATCTACACCAGTAGTATGAAGAGGCTGTTTTTGCTCCACTGGCCCCTATGGGGTTCCTAGCCTCTTATCTCCCATGACCTTTTTAGCTCATATGTGACCCATCCATGTTTATTAATTTAATCATTCGCACATGCGAGCCAGCCATGGGGGGGGGGGTAGAGTCCATGACATGCATCAGTACCCCAAGAGCTCCAGTGGGGTCAAATGGTAATTTATTACTACTACTTCGATGTAGTTGCATACGGTATCGATCAATAATACTTTCAAAGAGACACAATGAATAAATTACTGATTATTTTGTCCTCGATTGCCGCTGAATACAGCTTATTTATCATATTGAGACTGCTCTTTGTGGCTGTCAACAATTCTGAGTAGATGCATGCTCGCAAATGCAATTGTATCAAACTTAATTTGTTAGCAGCAACAGAGACACTGGTTACTATCAATATAACTCTGACAATAATACCAGTTGGTGCACCTATAATAGTTGTTGTGGCTGTGATTCCAGTCACACCAAGACCAACAGTCATTGCTACAGCAAGACCACAGATAGCATCTATGGCCTAACACGTGCATTTATATTTTACAATCAGCATGCCATGGTTCTCTTGGTAATTTCATCTCGCAGCAGTTTTTCTACTTTGATTATTTTTTAACATCAGTTAAGAATGAGGGTCCATTATAGTTCTTCTATCAATACTACAATCACGTATTTCATTTGTATGAAAGGCAGTCCTTGTCCGGTCTCATCATCATGTGTTGGTGTGATATGCACAGCACTTCTAGCCAATTATTCTTTTTTACTGGTACTATTGTCATGCAGTTATAAAAAAAAAATCTCTGCCTCCAGAATAACTAAATCTTCAGCAATTGTGCGCTCTGGTGGTTTGGCATCCTTTCATTTAAAAACACACCAATTATGCCAGCATCTTTTATCTCTGATGATCATCTTTGTCCAATAACAGTTACCCTAACAAGTGCATCCTTACTGAGTAACAGTTGAGATCTTTCTTTTCTCAAATGAGTCAGTGTTGATTTAAAATATTCATTGGTGAACGTAACTGGGCTGGATACATTTGTGAATTCCATTTCACCATTGCAGAAACAATCCTGGAGTGTTTTTGCATCTGACGCTGCAGTGAATGCTTATCTGTGATTCCAAGCTGACTTCTAGTTGGTATTAGTACATCAAGGTGCTCCTTGGTATCAATTTCTGCTTGACTCTTAACATGCTCATATTCCCAGTTGAATCATCACCTGATCAGACATACTGTCCCTAGATATACGTAGGAATAAATATAATTTAGTCATGCTCCTCTCAGTGTTGAATCAAAATTCTATATGTCTTCTTTGCAGGACATCGGGGTATATATGAAGAATTGAATATTTTCTCATGGCCTCTGTATTGGCTTTGTTATTTGTTTCTTAAGTAATACTGGCCTACATTACGAGAGATTGACTTTTACGTACCTTCATTAGAATGTTGTGTGAACATCAACACTTTCTTTTCAATGAACAAGATTTTCTTAAAATGGAGTAAGAAATGTGTTACACATGACTTGGGTACACTTTAAGAAAAACACACTTTAACATAGAATCCTTAAGTTAAATTTCACTACTGCAGTTATCACTAAAGATATGGTTAAGCAGGAAAGACAATAACTGTATAATTAAACAAGAGTCGCTAAAAGGAACCAATGCTCTACTGATTGAAACGAGTTTCCAGGAATTCTTTTTAACAGATGAGTATTCAAAACATCTCTGATATTCTTCAGCAACAATAAAATTTCAAAATTAGCTGCTGTCATAGACATATTGGATGCCAGATTGGTGCTAGTTTTATTAGGACCATCAAGACATCATAAGACATATTCAGTTGAATGCTGATAAGACCATCCATTTTGAAGGAGTGACAATAATATGATTTTCAGGATAGGTGCCATGGTAGCCATAGCTAACATCAGATTGGGACTATTTCTATTTGGTACCAACTAGACATCATAAAAAGTCATTTCATTGAAAACAATGTCAGTATCACTAGCCATCTAGCAGATGTAGTGATAATAAGATTCTCAGGTTGGCAACCATATTAAAAGTTGGAGAGGCACCATTTTCCTTGACCAGCATCTAGGCATCATATAAAGTCTTTCAGTAAAAATACCATGCTGATATAATCATTCATTAAGGAGAAATAATGATAAGATTTGCAAGATGGCTGCGGTGATGGCCATATTTGACATCAGATAAGCACCATTTTCATCTAGAACCCACTTGATTTAATAAGAAGCCTTTCAGTGAAAACCCAATGTTGATACAACCATCCATTCAGGAGCAGAAGTGATATGATTTTGAAGATGTCCACTGTGGTGACAAGACTTGATGTCTGAGCAGCACCATATTCTTTTAGGACTAATAAGACCACAGGATAAATGTGTGCTTTTGTAAGGTCAGTGATTAGTCTCAGACAGTTTAAGAGGAGTTAACAGTATTACATCTCCTGTTCCATGACCAGTAAAGCTAAAACTTGGATTATGTTAGCCAATCAACATCCTGAAAATGTGGAAATACCTTAGTCCAACAGTGATACAGGGGAGATAAATATCATTATAAAAAGTATTTGATGGCTGCATTAGGATATTATGTATTTGGGTCAAAGTATATGTTTACTGAATTCATTATCAGAAAATCTAACTTGAATGCCTCTTAAAATCTACAAAGATATAAAGAAAAAGACAAATATCACACATCATGTTTATTTAACACTTGATTTCAAATATGATAGATTCCAGTATAAAATCAAAAACCAGGTAAGTAAACACAAACACAAGAATATACAAATTCATATTAGAAATGGCTGTTGGTGATAGGTAACCAGCACACAATTATGGTCTTTCTATTTAAAATTAAAATGTTAGTTAAAAAGTTAAAGATTATTTATAAAAGTGACTTAAAATTCACCTAATCTCCATTGTTAATGTGTTGCATGGCTTTGTTGTTTGGTATATAGTCACAAAACTTAAATCTTGCCATGAATTGAAGGAAAAATAAACACTGAATTCCAATACTTTCACAATGTCTACATTTAACAATCATTGCAGATTGATTTATTTAGAAACCAAATAATGAGTATTTACAAAGATTACATAAATTGGAATCAAGTTTCCTATGACTTGGCCAAACAGTAAATCTACAATTCATAGATTTCTAATTGCATCATGACGGATGAAGCTCAGTCATTACTCTTGAATCTGCTAATTATCACCACCAATAAACAGGTTCTGTAAAGAATTTCACATTCCAGATCTTTGTTTCCTTTACTGACACCAGGTGCAAGAAATTCTCAAAGTTAAAAAGAAACAAATACATGTTTCCAACTTTATGCAAGATAAAGTAATGGAATGGCCAATTTTTGGACTTGCAGCATAATTTTGGGTTCCATATTCAGAACATTTTGAGCAAGCAGAGCTTCAACTACAGGAACTATATACTGCTTGTCTCTGCCAGGTCAATAGCAACATTCACACTTAACAATTACTGAATAATTGTTATTACAGATACATGGATTGTCCCTTCCAAGTTCACTGGCAAATACTTACACTTAGCAAACATTGTATAATTTGTTATAAATCAAGCAGTTTGTTTCAACAAAGTTCACTGGGAAAATGTAAGCTTAGCAAAACTGAATCATAATGTATATTTACCAAATGGCTGCACAGTGTTCAAGCTTGAAAAGGTGCTAAACGGCTTACAATAATGTCAATGGCTGAATAGTGCTGATATCTTAAAACTGAATGCATCAGACCAGCTGTAACTGTATCACAGTATCATGCAACAATATCACACTGAAAGATTGTGGAATATTCAAGGTTATCATGGTACCTAATAATGATAATAAAAAGAATAAGACCAACATAAAAATTATTGTTTTGAAACATCACCTAATTAACTGCAAAAGTTACCCCTATTCACAAATCTGGTTCTAAGGATGATGCTGATAACTACTGGCCAATCTCAATACTACCAAACTTGTCAAAATTGATTGAACACATGACCATGAGTCATTCATGTCATATTTAACCAAACACTTGCTGTTACACCCTAACTAATAAATAGCTTCAAGTGCTTGATCAAGGTAGAATAACAGGATCTGTATTTGTAGATTTCAGGTAATCTTTTGTCAGGGCGGATCAAGAAATCCATTTGAAGAAACTGAAAATTTACCAATGTGATGAAAGCACCATTAGATGGTTTACTTCATACTTAAGTGAGAGAACATGTTTATATAAATAATGTTCTGTCTGAACCCGAAATGATTAGATATGGAGTACCACAAGGCTCCATTCTAGGTCCATTACTATTTATTTTATTTATTAATGACCTACCACTTTTACTAAGGGACTCAATATCATTTACAGATCTCTGTGCAGATGTTACAACATTGTCAGACATCCAGAACACAAAGCATGCTCTGGAAAAATCTTTACAAGATGCCCTAAACAAACTGAACAAGTGGTGCACATGCAATGGCATGGTCGTAAATACTGGTAAAACTAAAATATTACTTATCTCAGCATGACAAAAAAGAACAAATCTTGATAGTGATGAACTATGTCTGACATGGAAGGATAAAAATTTGTAAATGGTCTGTCATGATAGACTACTTGGTGTTTTGGTAGATAATAACCTATCATGGAATGAATATATCAAACATATCAATAAATAAGTCAATTCAAGTTTATGGCTTCTCAGTAGGATAAGACATTTTCTCCCTGAAAGGCACAGAAAACTATTTTATAACAGTTACATACAACCCTATTTAGACTACTGTAATACAGTATGGGGTAATTCAAACGATAAAAACATTGCAAAGCTGGCACATCTTCAAAAAAGAGCATTTGGGCTAATATCAACCAGTAAGAAAGCAAGGAAAATTTAGCTGTTAAGTTAAAAATATTAGCTATTAGCTATTAAAGACAGAATCCGCTTGAGAAAAGCCAAATTAATGTACAGGAAATCCAATAATAGTGCTCCTGAACATTTATAATCACTATTCCAGTATAGGCTACCTGGTAATACTCCCCACCTGCGATCCATGTCTACCAAACAGTAGAAAATTCCCAAACCGATACTCTGGAACTTTGCTCAGGAATAGTATTCCAGTTGAGATTAGAAATGCCCACTCTATTTTCTTCTTCCAATCCAATATATCCAGTGGCTTCAGAGATACAGCTAAAATAAGGAAATTCCTTTGTATGAGGGCCTCAAGGTAGTTTAGGTCTTAGCAATTGTGTTACCCTCTTTAAATAAAGTCATTATTATTATTATTATTATTATTATTAATGAGTGCTTGAGGTTCTTAAAGTGAAGTGAATAAAACAGCATCAAGTCTGTGTTAAAAATCGTTATTCTGAAAAACCTCCAGTTGAGAGGTAGGAGTTTTGGAAGTGAAGAGAACAAGACAATCATCAGGTTTGTGGTTTTAAAAAAAATCATTATTCCAAAACACTACCCCTTAAGCATTTATTAATGATAAATATGTCTTAAAGGTATGTGTACAGAAACTTTAAGAGAAATAATCCAAACATTGTCTCAGATGTTCATTTGCATGATTGTTTGACATAATAAAGAATTAGTAATTATAACGATAAATCATAAAGGTAACCTAAACAGTAGTTCATGTACAAATTAAAAGTGTTTTAATTAAAGCCATTTTCTAATTTATATCTTTTAAAAGTTTTAAACCACAAATTCAAACTTGGTCTTAAAATTTAACATTTAAAACAGCATTGGATTCTATAATCATTTAAAACATTTGACACCAATCAGCATCACTTTCATTTACAACCAACTAGCCATTTTAACAAGTCTTTTAGTGAAAACCCCATCTTGATATGACTATTGATTAAGGAGGAATGGTGGTGAAAAGGTTAACAAGATGGCCATATTGGATGTTCAAGCTGCACCATTTTCATTTATGACCAAGCAGACTACAGGATGAATGTGTTTGAAAGGTTTCATGGCAATCCTCCAATTAAATTAGAAGGAGTTGTGATAACAAATTTGTGCTAATAGATGAATTGAGGACAGACAATGAACAACAGACCATTCCAAAAACCCTTCTGATCAATCAAGAATAGAGCTAAAAATGTTATAAACCAGGGTTGTAATCAATGTCTGAATAAAAAAAGTCAATAATTTAAAAAGTACACTATTAATTTGTTTAGGCCATATCAAAGTATGAATAAAATTACATGTTTGATTTTTACACTGCATACCTGCTACTGCTTGTTATCATCCAATTTGTATATTTATTCAAATATATAACTGATATATAATTAAAAAGCACAAAAGATAAAATAACACAAAAAGGAAACAATACATAATATATGCCATTAATGATCATAGAGTTAGATACAAGATAAATACAGGTGTATAAATATTCATATATTAGGTTCAGTAAGCTGCAAATTACAGATAAAGACAGCAATATAAGCTGTATAAAGGGTTCAAACAGATTCAAGATTAGTTGGCATAATAATAATTACATATAATGATAAACCATACATGAAGCCATTTTAATGAAAAATTAAAGTTGTAGTTTATGTACAAATTATAAGTGCTTTAATCAAGGCCATTATCCAATTTATATTTTGTCCTGGATTCTGTAAAATGTTTTTCAGCATAGATTCAAACGTGGACTCAAAATTCAAAATTTAAAACAGCACTGGAGTCCTAGTTGAGTTTCTATGGGACTGACACAAATGCAGTTAAGGTTGCTTAGATTTTGCCCTGCTTATCTCATTCCTATAACTCTGTGGCTACTAAAGTCTGATTACACTTAGATATTATTCTGTACATCTCACTGCTATAGTTCTATGGCCACTAAAGTTCTTGACATTTAGAGTCTGAGTACACTTAAAAATAATCCTCATGCATCAAAATTTAGAATCCGAGTACATTCTGATATCATCCAGTGCATCTCACTGCTGTAGCTCTATGGCTACTAAGGTCATCAAAATTAAATCTGAGTACAATTAGATATCGTCCTGTACATGTTACTTCTTACTTCCGTATCTCTGTGGCTATTAATGTCATCAAGATTTAGAATTTGAAAAGAAATTTAATACCCAGAAAGTTGTATGGCATTGATGGCATCACCTGATACAAATCTGAATTCCATGGATGAAAATTATCATAAATTACTATCAAACACTTATCAACCAATGATATTTTCAGAGAAAACTGATTGATGTACCAATTAAGGCCCCAAGGTGATAGAAACTTTATACCATACATATGATCGACTCAAAATTCTAGTGTCTGGTTATTATGTAATGTGATATCAGTCACATGTCAACAGTCAAGAGTTTGAGTTGTTTTAAGAATATATATATATATATAGATAAATTGTTTATAATCCAGGGTCCAGATTGTCAGTGTCTAATCAGACAACTGATAATTCAGAAATAAGACAACTGATAATTCAAAAATAAAATATGTCGATAATTTGTCTAGGTCAAATTAAACTTTGATCAAATTAAAATGTATAATATTTACACATCAATGGTAATTTAACTATGGCAATACCATCATAATTATGGTAATTTAACTGTGGCAATACCATCGGTTCATGGGAATTAAAAACCATGAGAAATAAAATGACCCAAAATGGACACAAAACATAATGTATGCCAATAATGATTATGCAAAATATTCAACACATGCTAGATAATTACATGAATATACACATGCAAGATAATTACATGAATATACACATGCAAGATAATTACATGAATATACACATGCAAGATAATTACATGAATATACACATGCAAGATAACTACAATAATTACATGAATATACACATGCAAGATAATTACATGAATATACACATGCAAGATAATTACAATAATTACATGAATATACACATGCAAGATAATTACAATAATTACATGAATATACACATGCTAGATAATTACATGAATAATTACATGAATATACGCATGCAAGATAATTACATGAATATACACATGCAAGATAATTACAATAATTACATGAATATACACATGCAAGATAATTACAATAATTACATGAATATACACATGCTAGATAATTACATGAATAATTACATGAATATACACATGCAAGATAATTACATGAATATACACATGCAAGATAATTACAATAATTACATGAATATACACATGCAAGATAATTACAATAATTACATGAATATACACATGCTAGATAATTACATGAATAATTACATGAATATACACATGCAAGATAATTACATGAATATACACATGCAAGATAATTACAATAATTACATGAATATACACATGCAAGATAATTACAATAATTACATGAATATGCACATGCTAGATAATTACATGAATAATTACATGAATATACACATGCAAGATAATTACATGAATATACACATGCAAGATAATTACAATAATTACATGAATATACACATGCAAGATAATTACATGAATATACACATGCAAGATAATTACAATAATTACATGAATATACACATGCAAGATAATTACATGAATATACACATGCATACATTAGGTTCAATAAGCTGAAAAATTAAAAGAAATTAATGTTTGGGGTCTACGGGATATCAGAATGCTGGATCTGAGAAACCATTTGTAGAATTCAGGTAATCTAGTAGACTCCTACATTTTCTCAGAATAAAAATATACAAATAATTCACAAAAGAGAATAATAGAAAATGACTCCCAAAAACAAAAAGAGATTATTAAATTTTTTAACATTTTTAGTTTCATATAAAAATGCATAAAAGGTGAGCTACCAGTTTCTTTTCCTGAAAGAGCAAAGAAATGACATCTGATTTTTTTTCTTTATTTTTCACACCCTGAAACTAGACAAGCCACATAATGTCTTCCATTCTGCAAGCACAAATGATAATAAAGATGATTATACAGAAAAATATATAAAGTAAATTAAATACAGCATGTCAAATACTGTATTGATTGGATTGCAAAAAATAAAGTATTTTTTTTATTTTTGTGGTATCCAAAAGGTTTCTTAGTCTGTGTAGCTACAAACATTTAGTGTATATGTTCAATGAATTATATCACCTTTCATTATAACAAATAATACAACCTATGCATCAATACATACAAAATATTGTGTAAGACCGTGTAAACTAGATGCCTATACACCAACACCTAATTTACACATGCACACGTGAACGTTCTACTGAAAGTTCAAAGAGAAAGGTGAATATTTTTTACTTATAACTAGGTAGCATACATATACACTGTACGCAATGAATCTGTTCACCAGGCTGGTCTCAAATCAAGTAACATACATATACACTGTACGCAATGAATCTGTTCACCAGGCTGGTCTCAAATCAAGTATCATATATATATGCAAAACAACAATACTGCTCTCCATGTTGACCTGCACTGACATATAAAAATCTGTTCTAAAGATAACGATATAATTAATATGCACAGTCTCTTGCTCAATTCGTTTGGTTTGGTGCTTTACATCACAGCAACATAATTAGGTTAGTTAGTGCAGAGGGAATCTCGGTAATGTGCCTTGCTCAAGGAAAATCAGGGTAGCTGACACAGGAAGGTGGAATGGCAGGATTCAAACCAGCACCTTTATGGTCATCGGTCCTCCACACTAACCACATCACTTCCTTTCTTTCTTGTAATCAAAAAGTCATCCAAGATCTTCATGACTTAGGCTTGCCTACCATGTCTAAATCCAATTATAAATACAATCTCTAGAGTGAAACAAATCTCTATTTCACATGCAAAACCAACTCATAGATGTGTGCATATGTCTTTGTAATAATAAAGTATAAGTCCCAAGTGAGCCTGATATCACTCACCTGGCTTATGTAATTTAGCAGCTGAAGCAGGCTTATGTAGCATTGTTCAAGAAATGTATCTAATTATAACTGATAAACTCCCTTTTTCATTAGATGGTTATACATGTATTTATCTCTTTTACCCAATAATTTTGCTTTTGCCAATAACTGTACTGCATGAAAAGATGACAAATCCCATTTTGTGTGCCTTTCAAATGTTTTATTGTATTCTTTCATGAATTCCAACAAAGTAGAAAGGAACTTAAACACTAGTATGATTGTTCATTTTTCACCAGACATCATCTGACACAACAAAATACACACATCCAGCTGTTTTGTCCAAAGTGATGCAGCAGCTACTTCTTGAGCCTTTAGTAATGCTTTTAATGCTTCAGCACACTTGGGATCCCAACGGTTGGTGGCTTTCAACTTTTGTATTATTGTCACAACAGAGTCTAGTGATGCTCTAAATGTACCTATAGCACTGGTAAGACTCTTCATTGTCAAGGAGACTCCCTCCTGAATCAGCAGATCACACACATCATACTTTTGTGTCCCATAAGCCTTTCCTAATGCTTCAGATGTGTCATCACAGTTAGGATCCCAATTGTTGGCATCCTTCAGCTGTTGTATTACTTTCTTAATTGATTCTAGTGATGCTTCAGATGTTTGTATAGCACAAAAAAGATTCTTCATTGTTAATGAGTATCCCTCCTGAACTAGTAGATCACATACATCATGCTTGTGCATTGTGTAAGCAATGTTGAATGCTGCTGATGCATCATCACACGTGGGATCCCAACTGTTAGTATCTTTCAACTGTTTCACTGCTGTTTTCACATCATCTAGTGATCTCAAGATCACATATCGAACATGTTTCATTGTTAATGGGACTCCCTCTTGAACCAGTAGATCACATGCATCATACTCACATTTCCAATACAGCTGTTCTAATGCATAAGATGCATCATCACCCTTCGGATCCCAACTGTCGGTGTCTTTCAGTTGTTGTATTAACTTCCTAACACTAAAAGCATTTGTGGCACTCTTCAATGTCAGTGAGACTCCCTCCTGAATCAGTAGATGATACATATCATACTTCTGTTGCCTATAAGCCATTTTTAATGCTTCAAATGCATCATCACAATTGGGATCCCAACTGCCAGTATCTTTCAAATGTTTCAATGCTATTTTCACATCATCAAGTGATCTCATTATCACATAACGAACATGTTTCATTGTTATTGGGACTCCTTCCTGTACTAAAAGATCACATATTTCATACTTCTGTTGCC
The DNA here is from genome assembly GCA_016617855.1 of Megalonaias nervosa. NCBI lineage: Eukaryota > Metazoa > Mollusca > Bivalvia > Unionida > Unionidae > Megalonaias > Megalonaias nervosa. The sequence goes on from JAECUM010000734.1 coordinate 75,571, forward strand.
TATAAGCCTTTTCTAATGCTTCACATGCATCATCACACTTGGGATCCCAACTGTCAGCATCTTTCAGCTGTTTCACTGTTGTTTTCACATAATCTAGTGGCCTATAAGTCATATGAGGAAGATGCTTCATTGCTAGTGATACTCCCTCCTTTACCAGTAAATCACACACAACAAAATGCTGTCGACTATAAGCCTTTTCTAATGCTTCACATGCATCATTACACTTGGGATCCCAACTGTTATTATCCTTCAAATGTTTCATGGCTTTTTTTAAAGGTTTCAATGATAAATTAATTCCCATTACAATACCAGGAAGATTCTTCATTGTTAGTGAGACTCCTTCTTGAATCAGCAGATTACACATCTTGTAGTTCTGTTTCTTATAAGCATTTTCTAATGCTTCAGATGCATTGTCACAATCGGAATCCAAGCTACCTATGTCTTTCAAATGTTTTATCACTTTTTCAACTGCCTGCTGTGAACCATATAGTGAGACATAATCAAGCAAATATAGTGATACTTTTACTTCATTTTTCACAAGATAATCTGCCATATCAAACTTCCCATTACAGTAGGTAATGTACAGTGCTATAGAACATGGTATTTGATTTAGTCGAGCAAGGTCAAGATCATCTGAATACATATCTGAATGTAAATCTGGATGGAAGAAAATTGTACCTTTGTAATATTTCTCCTCTTGTGGATTCCACTTTTTATGACATTTCAGATGTTCCACCACCTTCATTAAAGCATTTATATCTCCATGTTGTGTAACATATACTACATACTTTCTGTCTAGTCTGATCCCTTCTTGTAATAAAATCTTGATTACATCCTGGTTTCCTGATATATAGGCTCTACATAATCCTTTTTTCACTTCAATGCATTCTGGATTGAAAACCTGACTTCTCTTTAAGTATTCTAGGACAGCCTGAACTCTACTGAGGTCACCATGTTTGGCAGCATTACAGAAGCTTACATGTGTATAACAGGCATTCATAGAAATTAGTCTGTCTGCAATCTCAAAATGGTGGTAGTAGAGTGCTAATTCCAGTAGCCTCTGCTTCTCTTTGCATGTCCAACAGTCAGAGCTGCTATTATTATGTGTGCATTCCAAGAATTCAAAAAATTCCCTGTACACTAATCTCACTACATCTTCATCCTTTTCATCCTTTCTTAATATATATTGCAAAAATGTCATACACATTCCTTCTGACAACTCCTTGTGGTCCGAATAAAGCCAACTTGGCATCTGAGTACATGTCTTAATAGGCATAAAAAAATCCACTGTTCTATCACCTTTTTGCAACTCAGATTTCAATGTCATCACAAACCGGTGCTGTTTGAAAGCTGAATGGTTCACAACGCTTTCTACAAGATGCTTCTCAACAACATCATCAATCATCCGCTTCACCAGAAGTCCATATACAGACACAGGTATGAACACTTTTTGAGAAGTATCATCCTCTGCTTCTGCTGTGTAGGTCTTCTGATATAAATATCCAGAGTCACCATATTTAACAACCATCTCTGGACACCTATCACCAAGGACTTGTCCTACAGCTTCACACACTGTAGCATGAAAGAACTGGATACAAGATTTCACTCTATAATGGGAATCATATGAATATACCTTGTCAACATACAATCCTGAAAAGTGGTCATATGACTGTCTCAGTGATATCACAGTTGATTCCATAAATGGAATGCCGAGATATGAAGCTAGTTCCTCTAATACTGGTATATATTTCTTAGATTCTTTTATTTTAGAAGGTGATAAATACTCTTCCTCTATTTCACCACTACAGAAAAGAAAAGCCAGAGACAGAAAGCTGTTATCCTGTAAATTTAAATTCGTGATATTCGCAACAAGGCCTTTCTCAGGGGATTCAAAGAACTTTGGCCCTCGTTCAAAAAGGTCTTTAAACTTTGCAAATAGAGTGCAACACTGGGGAAAACCAATCAAACTACCAGCTAAAAAATGATTAAAAATGCATTCTTCTTTTTCATCAATATTCATGTCTTTCATATGCCGCTCAAGTTCTCTATTTAAAATGCTCATCTTGTCTGAATGTTTCAGTTTTTCCGAAGACAATGTCAGTGACATTTCACTAGAGAAGAGTTTAAATGACTTTAACTTTGAATAAGCCTTTAACAGTATGTCATCTCTGATGGTAATGATGACCTGTAATTTCCCTACATTTACATGGTTTTGTATGGTCTGTAGATATTCATTTATCCACTCCTGCAGGAGACCAGGGTCAAGGTGATATTGTCCAAATATGTCCTCTAGAACAACAATCTTTACCCAATCTGTGTCCACTTTCTTCCACTCTTTCGGACTTCTGACCACCACACGCTGATTTATATAGTTTTCAGTGTCTATTAGGTGAAGGGCCGTTGATGTTTTTCCTTCGCCAGTTTTCCCCTTGATAACAATAGATCTATGCTCCTTTAGCAGTTTCTTCGCTTCCTCTGTCTGTGTTGTTGGAATAAAACCCATTTTTCTGAATGTATCAAGGCTGTCCTCAGTTTGATCTAAAAAAAATGGAAAAGTTTCATCGTAACTTTAATATATCTGAAAAGAAAACCATAATGTTACCTACATACAAGAGTCCCTCATATGGATTAGTACCAAAATGCTATTTCAACAAAATTCATTTTTTTTGCACGCCTTGTCCAATCATCAGAATTGTTTTGTCTCAGAATATGAACTAGATGAATTTATGAGCAATTTAACCACATAACTATAACCCCCCCCCCTTGATTTAGACAAAACTATAACCCCATATCCCATCCCTACCCCATGATTTAGACAAAACTATAGTTTACAAAGGCAGACAACTCTTCTAAAAATAGTGAGTACAAAGACTTGTCAACATCAACATCTGCTGATGATGACTATATGTGTAATATGTTTCACGGCCAAAAACTGCAAGAATAGTTGCATTTAAATACTTCTCTCATACACTGCACATCACTGCAAGTCAAAAACTGCAGAAACTCTCACAACTGGAGTGTCATCAATGATTACGTAGTACATCTCCACTGTAGCCATTGTATACATTATCATGCAGAAAATACATTGAGGCTACAGTTACCTTGGCCCCTCTAGCAATGTTTAATGTGCAATCTAATCACATAAATTTAACTCCACATCCAACTTTTATTCATTTTACAATTTTAAATTTTAACTTTTAGTCACCACCATATTGCCAGCATGTTGTTAACATTCTTTGAAACCACCTAGATACCTATCTTCACATACACCCACACACCTGCCTAACAAATGTGACAGGGCATCCAAGACACCAAATAATGAAATCTAGGACATCAAGAAAGCTACTATAATTTAGTTAATAAGCACCAGAGAATATTGCTGGGTTTTTTTTATTATATTTTGTTAAAATCGTTGTTCTTAAAATCTTGAGAACCTATTATCATCATTCATCCCTAGTAGCCATATTTTACTGGGTGAAAGGCATACGATTTGAGTAACCTTGTAAGGACAGCCTTAGGTCCATAGTTCATGCAACAATAATTACGTAGATTAGCTACAACATGTGAGGTCCCACATCGAAAGCATGCAGCCCACTTATTTAATTTCGATACACATTCACATGCAAAAGACAGGGATAACTTGCTGTGAGTGATGTTACTAGTCACTGTAAGTCACAGAAAAAGCAAAATACCAAACGTTTTGTGAAACTTGGCAAATAATTTAAAACACTAAGTTATACATATGGAAATTTAAGAGGAGCTTACAGTATTATGAACTAAATCCAAACTAATCACAAAAGTTCTATCACAAGTCCAAAAGAATAGTGTTCCGAACGAATTCTAAGTCCTGAACGTGCTTATGTACCAATCTCCTTGAATATGCTGAAGTTCTGTCACAAGTCCAAAAGAAGCGCAAACAACCTTGAATATATTCTTAACTGCCATTGTCTTGATATATCACAATGACATTGTCGAGAACGTCTTTGAATAAATTCACCATAGTCCTAAAATGTTTCCTTAGTCGCATGAGCACTTTGTAATTCCAGTAGCTTAAATAAATAGTTCATCTCAAACAAAATCAAGCACATCATTAAATACATCTGCAGACTGATATTAAAACAATAACAGAAAATAGGAATCCCAAACTCAGATGTATATAATGAATTAAAAACCGGTAATGGATGACGTTGAGCCTCTTTTGCTGGAAAGGTGTGGTAGTAGCAACGATGCGTATCATCACCAGTAGTGTTATAATGTATGTTTAAATTTTGGTAGCAGAGATGGGTAGCCCGTTCTATACCCTCTGGTTTTAGTAGATTTACAATCGATCTTCTCATAAGAGTGCATGCGATGTGGGATTACAAAATATTAATTCTATGCTAGTGTGAAAGAATTTGTTTGACAATATCAACTAACATGAATGATTTAGTTGGGTTTTCTCAAATATAATTTTGTACAATTTGCAGCCATTTAAAAAAAAATTGTTTTATAAATGTTGTGTATATTGTTTCTAAAATTCTTTGTTGCAAGTAGACATGATATTATTCGCTCGCATGAATGCATGAATCATTTTACAAACAGTTACTTGATTTTCACTTTCTGTAAATCAATCCCCTGTTTTGGTCATTAACGCTTCAGTTTCATATCTGTGCGTGGAGACGTCGGTGGTTTTCCGTTTCCATCAACAATCTGGAACCCAGCCATGATAGTTATTTTATCCTCAATAGCCATCGAGTAGCATTTATTAATTGTGCTAAGATTAATATATTCTGCCACACGAAGCTTGGAATAAGCATGTATTCATGAATGTTTCGAAATTACTTTAACAGCACCGGTAACTGTCTATATATAGCCCCGACAACAATTCTGATTGGTGTAGATATAATAGCTGCTGTGGTTACAACTTCCGCCACACACTTGCCAAGTGTGGTAGTTGTGGCAATTTCGCAAATATAACATGCGACCACACACGCGAGTTTGTATTTCAAGATCAACGCGAATTTCTTGTTAGTTTCATCTAGCAGCTGCTGTTCCGCTTCAGTTATTTTCTCACGTCAGTAACATTGAGGGTCCATTATAATTATTCTATTAATAATGTTATTGCATACTATAATTGCTCGACAGGCAGACCATGTCCTGCCACTATAATAACCAAATATAATAAATGAATACGATCCTGGTTCGCGCTCTGTTAAGATGTGAAATTTGATGAAGGATGGAGAAATGTGTCGTAGAGTCGCATACAATGTATCTCTAAGTAAGTACCGCAAGTTGTAGGCGAACCTAACTTTGTATAGCAGGCAAAATTCGCGCAGTTCTTGCGTTTCGGAGCAGTAACCTCAGTTTGTTACAACGCAGGAATGTCAATGATGGTCTGATGAACAGAAAAATATATCAAGGGAAAAACAAACCATAGATTTTAGCCGATTGTTATCATAGACAGAAATAGCAGCCTGTGAGTGTGGGTCATGTGTGGATCGAAGTGTTTGGAAGTTACTTACCTTTTGTCTTTTATAGAATGATAGACAGGGTCATGTGTCAGAAGTAATCTGAAGTAATTTTGTTACTCTGTGTAATTTTCCCTTCAGGTTATTGCTATTATTTTCTTTCAACAGTAAGCTTACGTCATATACCTCTGTAGCTAGTCTTTCTCTTGTGACGTTTGTATGCAGATCTGTATTCAGCTTTATATACGGTACCATCAAGTCACGCTGGTGAAATCCAAGCACCAATGTACATTTCTTAAACACATTCCCAACCGCAAAATATAACTGCAGATTTCGTACATGTACTACATAGTAGTTTGTTTTAGTCCGACGATTATGGACAATCGATAGAGCTTCTGGTGCTAGCGGATAATCGTTATGGATCTGATGAAGCTCGTCTGGATACCCGGATCAACTTCAGAGAAGTATTTGTGGTCGCTGTTGCTGTCGTAATCGTGTATGTGCTTTTCCTCGTCGATGTGCAAGGGATCGACTCATTCACCCCACCCTACCTCCAACACGCAGGAACTGCATCATCGTCCATTCATAATGATTGTCGGCAGAAAGGTACATCATATAACTGTTTGTGACAGTGGGGCCATATCTGTCATCATTTAGGTTGTTTGCACAAGCGTATCGTTGGTTTCACATATAAATCTCGCCCCGAAGTGAGCGCTCAATAAACAAGTGCTAGTCAATATCAGTGAGCAGTTGCAACTCTACGTTGGCTTCTGACAACAATATATTCCGGCCCATACCCGATGACGTAAAGTATGCATGACTTTGCTGATAAATGCTTCTAGCGCAGCAATACATCTGGCCTAAATTAAAGATCGTGATAGTCGCCAAGGTTTTATCATTTGAATGCGGACCACACTACGTTTGGATGTTTCTTAGTCATTGGCGGAAATACCTTGGGAGAAAAAGACGAGCAAAAGGTGCTTATTGGTGTCAACTGTATCCCAAATTGTTCCTATCCACTCAGGGTTAATGATACCATATGGACTAGAGATTTCGAAGCTTCCTACCGCCAGGTTACTAACTAGCTTGTCCAGGCCGGAATTTAAAGACTGTAACGAATCTGTGAGTTGCACTGGCTGAGCCTAAATGTCATGTATTTTTCCACATTGGGGATGACGCTTGTGGGTGCATCTGACACTATTGCCACCACTTCGATAACAAAGTGGCCATCTTACCCATACAGATTATGAAGTAATACAGGAGTTCTTGTTCTAGTTCATTTAATTTCCAGCTTTAGACTGCATGGGCTGTGTGCAGCTCTTCTATACGCGCTAGAGATATGACTGCGATCATTAACTTGGAATATTTAGTTCCGTCGCTATCAGCCCCAAAGGGACCATCACAGATCCAGCAATGATTGGCAGCGGAAAAACTCGTGTATATCATCGTTGACCATAACTATGTCTGCGAATGAGTAGAGCTGCTTTCGGATCCATATAGCTATAACCTTGAGCGATTTAAAAAACACCTCATTTGGGCCCCTTGATCATGGAAGGCTGATCAGATACCTTTACGGTCAATGGAGCCAAGCACTTAATAAGATAATCGTGTGTGTGTGTGTGTGTGTGTGTGTGTGTGTGTGTGTGTGTGTGTGTGTGTGTTTATGCAGACTTACTTTTAAGGTCTTTCAGGTCATCACTCTCTTGTCTTCTGCTTGGAGGAGATTCTGAAGGTAAAAATATGCATAATTTTAATTTAAAAACAATTCTGCAATTTCAGATTTTGTTATTTAAATGCCTGGAAAGTTAAAATAAGAGTACAGCTAATAAAATTCAACACCCACGAGTACAGCTAATAGGATCATAAAATTCAACACCCACGAGTACAGCTAATAGGATCATAAAATTCAACACCCACGAGTACAGCTAATAGGATCATAAAATTCAACACCCACATTGCTAATGTCTTTGGCAAAATTTGCATTATAATTTTTGTAGCAATATGAGCAAAGCAAGCTTACCTACAAGTACAATCCAGCCCAGAGGAAACGTTTAAAATGATGAAAATGACATAATGCAAAGGTCATTTAAGAGAAATTATATTATATTATTATTATTGAATTCAAATACGACTACAACATTTTTTCCGTCTACCTACAGTAATTTTAGTTAAATCGTAGAAACAAGGTTTTCATAAAAAGGTCAAAAAGAGCTCAAGCATGTGTCGATTTGATTTACCAATTGTTGTCATGGACTGACGACACATTTAATCATACATATTTATACAAAAAAAAAAAAACCCTATAATATTTGCCGAACTAACTAAGAAAGTACATTTTGATGAAATTCAAGATGCATAAATGTAAGTATATTTATTACCATTCTTAATACCAGCTACAGAAGACATATGTTTATGCCCTGTCACTTGCATCTCACTTTTAATTTCCATAATAATAACCCAATGTCATGAGTGTCATGGCGATTTAAATGTTCATTGATTATCATAAACTATCACATATTCCAAGTTTGGACAACTTAATCAGTTTTTTGCTTGCAGGAATAACATGTTTCTTAATTATCAGCTGTCTTCGACTGCATCCCTATGCGGTCAGTTAAAAAAATGTATCTTTTATATAATATTCACCCCTTCTTAAATGAGACTTAGAATCCCAGCATGCATTTGGAGGACCATTGGCATTTTGTAAGGTTCCAGTCAAAATCGCTACAATGCTAGGGGACTGACATTAGGATATCCCTTTACTCCAGATGACAAAAATGGGCACAATAGCCGAGTACATAGATGGAGAAAGAGATGCCAGCAGTTAACCCAGTCATATGAGATACGATACATATTGTATTTATTAAAATACTTTTTTAAATATGTTTTTGAGCAGTAACATTTTAATCAACACTCTGAGAGAAAATTACCGCAAAATGTTTTGTTTGATCTGATTACCGCCAATTTATCAATACAAAGTCTCAACTTAAAGGAATGCAACTTGCCTCACTGCCTCGATGCATATTTTCATATCAGAATGCCAATAAAAATTATCACTCAAAAACAAAAACATACAGAACGCATTTTGACTGAGTTTAGTGACTACAGTTATGTGAAGAATGCAATAAAAGGAAATTTATATGTTTCATATTGTTTATACTATAAAAATTAATTTACATTGTCTACCTATATTAAAACCTACATGTACATACTACTGTTTGTATTTACCTAATCATTCAGCCTAAACAACAGTATGAAGAGATTGTGATAAAATATTATATAGAGATCTTAGTATCGCGACATGTATTGACATTGTGTGCCACCTGTATCATCCAAACCCAAAAGGATGTCATGTCAAAATACTTTTATCTCCCTTGTACCATTGTTATCTGTTTTAGAATTATTTTGCCTGCCAACTTTCTTGAAAAAGTATTTCCCCTGCACGATTTCATGAATCTCTTATTCTTGCTATTGCATAGAGTTTTGGCAGATATCTTATTTACCACAGGCTCAAATTGAACATTAAAACTTGTAATAAGGTTTCTCCTGATGTTACTGATTTGGACATATATGCACACAATCTAAAAAAACTCGTATCAAGGCTTTAGCAATGAACTCAGATTTCTATATCCGTATCAGATCCACATACCGATCATCCAATGGTTTATTTTCATACCTGATGTGCCATTCCCTGATTCTTTGTATGCTTTCTTTTCTATTTCAAAGTTCTGCAGTTTTGTTGCAATAGACTGCGCTTTGTCCTCACACACAACAATTCTTTCTTCACATGAGGCTATACTGGATGACATAGTCTGCACAGACTCTGACAACTGTTTTACAGTTGTATCTGTATCCTGGTATTTCTGGTCCTGCTGCTGTAGGGCAATCACTGTGTTTGTTTTTAACTCCTCCGATCTTTTATAAATTATTTCAAAATCTTTCTCAACTACACAAAGTCTTCCTTCATGCGAAGTTACAGCTGTATCCATCTCGTTGTGTTTTCCCTCCTGGTGCTTTATATTACTTTCAATGGCGTCCAGCTTAGTACGATGCAATTTTAATTCTTTCTCAAAATCTTCGAGCTCCTTTATCAGTAGTTCTCTGAGTTGTTTGTATTCCTCTTTCAAAGAGTCAATGGTATCTTTAGTTTTCTTCACCTCCTTTCCAAGTTCGAGCCTAATATCATTGATAACTGCGTTCAAAGCTGTTATCTCAAGATCCAGTTCCAAAGAAGAGTTATCAATCTGAAAAAGACCCGTAAATACATTGTAGCTAAAATAAGTATAATGATGAAATTAATTTTGACACTATGCGCTCTTGTTAAATATATAGACTTGTGTAAACTGACATGCAAGAATCTAACTATTGTATCCAACATGTTTATACATGTCCCCCAAAAGGTAGGAATGCAATTGTTTTGTTGACGTGTTAAAATACGTTACACAAGAAACACAAAATACTTGTCCTTCAGCAAGTGATGGAGGAGTACAAAACCTTGTCCTTTTTTATATCACTCTTATCCCAAATTGATACCATTTGCAACCATCCATTTTAGTTATTGGTGATTTAGTTTACATGTAAACAATGACATGATTACACAGCTGAAGCTCGAATGCAAATGAGGTGTACTTACTTCAGAATATATTGGTGATATTTGTGATGATGTTGCTAACTGTGCAGACACAGTAAAGCTCTTTCATGACCAAATAAATGTTATTCAACGTTTCTGTGATAAAACTGATATGATGAAAGACGTATTAAGTGTTTGCCTTACTACAAGTGTATAGGTCTATTTTTGCCCCAAAACTGGTTTGGACAAAGGCAAATCAGACGCTATCGGATCTGCAACTTCAGTGATTCTGAATTATCAAAAACAATTTGGCTATTCTAATGTAGAGAATGGGTTTTAAAAATTTTATTCTGTGACAAAATTAATTGCTTGTTGTAGGTCAGAAGTTTGGAAAATGAATTTAGTAGAGATATTGAAATTGTACAATACAACTTTTGCAAACAAGTTTTAGGTGTTCCTAAAACTACCAGTAATGCAATTGTGCTAGGTGAGTGCGGAAGATACTCACTTTTTTTTCTGGTATTTTTTAGATTTACTAAATGCTGAAGGTTGTAAGAATGAATTTAAATCGCTACCAACACCAATGCTGTTTAATGTTGAAAAGAATAGATGAAACCAACAGTGTCACCTGGGCTACCAAAGATAAATACATGTTATTTCGCTTCGGCCTAATTTATGTCTGGCTACATCAAGACCTTGGAGACAAAAAACAGTTTTCTCACTATTTTCGCAAAGAATTAAGGATACGGCATTCCAAAACAGGCATAGTGATATTAGCAATTCACATCAATGTGTGTATAAAAGTTAAACTGAATTATAACCAGAAAAATACCTATCCTGTGGATTATCAGATTTTTTTTAGGAAGTTGCTTGCTACAGTTAGATGCTCAGCGCGTATGCTGAATATAGAGACAGGTAGGCACAATAGGACTGAGAGAAACAATATGTACTGTGAATTATGCTGGGAAAATAATGTTTATTTGGTGGAAGATGAATTCCATTTGGTTTGTGTTTGTCAGCTTATGACCATTTAAGAAATACTTTAATGAAATTTATTATCTCTATCCGTCTGTAGAAAAAGTTGTATCCCTCACGAGTCATTGTAAATATATTAATTACAAGAAATATTTCTTATTATATCAATTCAGCTCTTCGTCTTAGACAATATTTGACAACTCATACAAATGTTGATCGATATACTCTCTGGTAGTATCATCTTTATAAGGGTATGCTCTGATTATTTATAGGGAATTATGTATGTGCAATCATGTTCAACACCACATTTAATTACTATACACCATGGCATACCCTGTACTTACTTGTATTTTGTAATATGGACCGGCGGCCTAAATTACTGAACAAATTATTATTATTATTATTATTATTATTATTATTATTATTTATGCAATACAAGTAAACAGATAATTCTCAAATCAGTCACTAAAAATATAGAAAGACATATTCTCACTTCAGTTATTCAACTTGGCAAAACGCAAATGACTTGCTAGATCTCACACTGAAATATTATACGGTATGCAGCGCCGGATTAAACCCTGTGGAGGCCCCTAGCAGTCGAAATCCCGGAGGCCTCCCTCGCATATTATCTCCAATATATATTATTTTGATCCGTTGTCGCGGGGCCCCTAAAAGGTATGGGGCCTATAGGCCGGTGCCTACTCTGCCTATTTGGTAATCCGGCACTGACGGTATGTCATCTAAGAAGCTCATAAAATAGGTCCAATTAAGTAGGCTTGAGTATAGTCTCACTATACATTCCCATTTGTTTGTACTCCCCCCCCCCATTTCAATAATGAAAACATTTAATGTGGTAAAAGGTGCACAGAACATAGTCAATTGAATCATTGATTTATACTTTCAACCTGACTTGACCAGAATGACATAAATACTTGTATCCCCTTGCACCTTTCATGCTTAACGGACTTTCCATTCTAACACGGCGCCATATTGCGTACACAATGGGCTAGTTTATTTCCATCAGATAACATAATGACGTAGTTCATTCTATTCGGAAACTGCGGGATAATTCCGTAAATTACTATAACGTTGAGAGTTTGGAATTATATCCCTTTGCACACATGAACACAGAAGTTAAACCGCTTGTTAAATCCACGTGAAAGGCAAATTTGTTGTTGTCATTCTTTTCCTTTGCTTGATTCGACATTGTAAATATCGGAAGCATATGTGCATCTGTAGTGGTGTCCATACCCCTTTGGTGAAAATGGACTTGTCCAGAACTGGAAATGGATCTCGAGCATGTCCGTCTATCACACTATAGCAAGGTATCTTTGCTGACTTTGTAAATAGTTCCCAAAGCTAGCCTGTTAAGTGATAGAGATCACACTAGGTCAGTGTTTGTCTAATGGCGCCGTAAAACGGAGAAACGATCTGATAAGGACAGAGGCTGGTTGGTGCGTGTTCTTTAGGAAATGATACTGCTATAGGCTTAAGAAGTAAGGTTAATGACGTTGTGATCTTGGAAAAGAGTGTAAAAATGTCACTTTCAGGAAAAGTTATAGGGAGGATAGAAAAATCTGAGAAATTCTAGACTTTAGGTCAGTATAAGGGAGTCCATGGTAAGATCTAGACCGGGTTGCATGCTATAATATTGAAAACTTCCGTTAAGCATGAAACGCGCAAAAGATGATGGTGTTAGGGCCGCTCTACTCACAGTCAGGTTAGAAATTTTAAATAAATGAATGAATTGACCAAGTTCCTTGCACTTTTTATCACATTAAAGGTTTCCATTATTGAAATCGGTGGGTGGGTGGTGGGTGGGTGGGTTTGCAAACAAACGGGTTGGTATAGTTAGACCAGTGCTGTCCAACCTTTTTGACACCATGGCCACTGAAAAATTTGTCTTGAAGCCGAGGGCCGCAGATATACTATGAAGGTAGGCCATTGACTTTTGTTTTTACATAAATGCACCAAAAATTGCTCGAGTTCTGGCGGGCCATTTAAAATCAGTCCGCGGGCCGCATGTTGGACAGCACTGAGTTAGGCTATAGTAGTACTCGTCTGTCTCATATCACCCAAGCTATCTAAAGCAAAAGCTGTTGACCAAATATTTTATACAATATTACTAAAGGTGAGCAATATCACAGAAGTGTAGACCAACAAGTAGGCCTCCGCTTTTTTTTTTTAACAGAACAAAAAAGCGGAGACCTACTTGTTGGTCTACACAAAAGTGGTGATAAAATCTCGAAAAACAAGAATTCATTCATGCACTTGATTATTGCTTCACCATCAAAATATTCCCTGGCAAATCTAGCAAAAGATGCAAATTTGTAACTGGGTCTAAGGTTGTACTTTCACGAATGGGGCATGGCCAATGTCAGTGCAGCTGCAACTAACCAAACAAGATTCCCTTCTCTGCTTAGCGAGGACTTATCACGCAAATGGAACCTAGAGATTGTAGAATCGGCAGGCCAGTCAGCTGACTCGGCTCTCTACCAAATTGACACATTACCTTCTAGGTTTGACTCATGGACGTCGGTTGCATTTCGTGAGCTGAAATCTTTACTAGGCATACCTGATTCTACGGAAGTTCAAATGACATTGATTTAACAGCTCTCTTTAGCCACAGGAGTCTGAAGTTTTATCAATAAAGTACGAAGAAATCTCTGACAACATGAAATAACCTTATCGGTACTATAAATTAATATAAGGAGTGCAAGCGTGACACCAGCCCTCCGCTCAATTCGACTTTTGTCAAACATCTTTTATCGCTTCAGAATTGCCAAAAGACTGAAAAGCTACACATACCCATTCAAAATACAGTAACGTACCAACGCATAACTCTCGGACGACCATCGCATCAATCTAATCCGTCGAATTAACCTTTATTTTCACCATTACGGTCACAAAGGCATTCTACAGGACTCCATACCATATCGTACTTTATTGATAAATCATCAGACTCCTGTGCTTTAGCCAAGAGGCAGCTCGAAATACCCAAAACCAGCCCAAAGCTACCAAAACCCTTCCAAAACTAGCCCCAATCAACCTAAACCTATTCCAAAACTAGCTCCAAACAACCCAAAACTATTAAAATATATACAGAACTACTGCGATATTATCCAAGTCCAGATGTCAAAACAAAATATTATGTTATATGTAAATCCTTGGATTAATAGCTAGATCATATGAAACAAGAACACTATCTCAGTGCGGTGAAACTTGTATAATGGTAGTGCACGTAACATATTATCTGTTATTGGACAACTGAACGAAATACTATTTTCGCAAGAAGTAATTCTTACTAAAGGAAAAATAACCTGTAATTATTTTATATAATGAGGAGCAGCTGTTAGATCAAAAAAAAAACTGTTTCCGTATCAATAGTAGCATTATTGGTGTCGAAAGAACTTTCAGTTTAGGTAAAGTGTTTGTCATCATAATGTCTTACAACAATAGGAATATAATAGTAGGAAAACCAGTCAGTACCCTGTCTTCCTATTACTTCTTTGTCTTCATTTGGGATGGTGAACAAAGCAACTACCGTACTTTTTCTACATAGAAGGAGGAAACTTGATTCAGACAATTTTATATTCGGCACAGACGATGAAAAGGCTATGAGCAACGCCCCTAGAAATAATTTTCCAAATGCAGTCTTTTTACTACATACAAAGCATTTAAAAGATAATATCAGACATATCTTTTCAAAAGCTAGGCTCCAGTCAGGAAGATCGAGACAAAAATAATAAACAGTATCTTCAATGAAAACAAAGGTCTCCGTCTGTTCAGTCCACATGAGCTTGAGTTTTCGAAACAAACGGAAGATTGCTCGTTATATTTCATGAAGTATCCAAGGTTCAGAATGTAATATGATCAGTATTTGTCTGCAAACATTTAGCAAATGTCTTCAATCCAATAATAAAACCCAAATCATTTCCAAACTTTGGACTAGTAACAATGCCGAATCTCTGAATAACTGACTGAGGCGAGCGACTGAATGGAAACAACTTAGACTTCTGGAATTTATGGACCGATTATCGAGCGTTTCGAACACTCAAATCATAGACTTGAGACGATCTCTGCATGGGAGTGGGAACTATAAATTATTTGGGAATTCAGTGTCATTATTGATGAATGAAACCATTTGGCACAAAACGTCTGATGAGAAATAACTTATTTTCCACAACTTTCTTAACGCCCAGCTCCATACAGAAATTAAAAATGCCAATTATATTCTATTAACAAATGGACCATACAAGTTGAAGAAACTGGTTAAAAACCAGGGCGACGCAAATAGCAGAAAGCTAAAAGGGCAATTAATATTAAACATCGATGACTAGTGCTGGTTTTGCTAAGAAAGTGCTTACATATGAACTTCATTATTCTTAAGAATATGAAATTGCCAAGCTGCATAAAGTATACTGCAGTAGATAATATTTTTATTTCAGTTAGTTTAGTAATAACACATGAGTTTTATTCAGTAAATCATTAATATTGTTAAGCAGCTGAGAACATATTAATGTAAAAGAAAATTCACTGAAAAAATGTTAATGCATTTAGTATTCAGTCTTATCTTTTTAATTTTAACTGATTTATGTTTATGCCTTTGAGGAAAATGAATTAAAAATATAGAATAAAGTCGTAAACAGTTACTCTTTAGAAGTATAACTGTTGTACGCAATAATTAATAACTTTTGCTCTGATCGTGAAATGGAATTTTGATTACTGATGTATGCTGATGTAAACATGTAAAATACATGCTTAATAAGAAACCATTATATTTCATTTTGTTACTATTAAGTACTATTTTCACCCTCCACTAAAATTTCGGAAAGATCGAGACTACAAGGCATTATTTATGGGACAAACCAACATTAAAGACTAGATTTTTAAGCCTTGATATAATGCAATCAGTGGTTCAGTGCTTCCAAAGAAGAAACAATACTCACAACAACGGTCGAAGTTACGGGGTTCTCAACCAATATTCCAGACACATATTTTCACCTTTTTCAATTTCTAATTTCTTATTTGTTTCTTCAAATTATCGACAATACGTGAATTTCTATATACTCTCGTACCAAAACGAACACGCGGAAACTGCATGGAGTGTGTCTAATTTACACTTGCTGATTGGTAATCGAACTGGGTCAATGACATGTGGCGATAGGTCAATTATGCGCTAGATAAATAATATGTGCTTGCTTACTCGCTCTCGATTTGAATCTACCCGGGCTTAAACATATAGTTTTGAGATAATTTTAATAGATTTGGGTACTTCGGGACTAGTTTTGGATAATTTGGGCTAGCTTTGAGGTAGTGTTGGGTAGTTTGGGGCTAGATTTTTTAGTTTGGGTATTTCGTGCTGCCGTTATCCAAGAAGCCATCGCTTGCTTTTCTGCCTTCAGCGGAAGAAAGTCTTTTACAGCTGCTGCTTATACTGGCCGAGAGCTATAGGTAGCATCCAAGTCCCATAACTTTGCTTTTCTCGACAGTTCAATTAAGGAGAAGTGAATAGTTATTTCATGGTTGACTAGTGGTTGCAACCTGTTCTTAGAAAGGAAATCAGGATGTGCCATATAATGACTGAACTGTCAGAACAGAACTGCGTGTAGTTCAGATATTGGATGTCCTAAGCGGCTCACTCACTATGCATATTGAAGTAAGCATTATCATCGGTTCCATGTTGTGTATGGTAGTTCCTTCAGTTAGGTGGATGACAGCTGTTCAGTGTTAGTTTTGTTTGTCCATGTTAATGCAAATCAGAGATTATATTTTGGAATAATGTGAGTGAATTATGGTCAGGTCTGGATATGTCAAAATTGGACCTCAAGTTGGAGATTTCTATTTGCGGTCATCATGGTCTCTTCCGTGAAGTCTGAACGTTTCTGAGATCATTGAACGGTATCCCTTGATTGTTCTAGGGGTTAATTTTATGTCTTCAAAGGGGAAGTCAGTCATCGGGGATGCGTGCTGACATTGGTATGACATCACTGAAGTGATATCAGTCATTGAGAACGCATATGTTTTCAAAAGTAGAGGATCGTCAGCTGCTGTGATCCTCTCCATGATTGAAGGTCCAATTCCTTTATGATCAGGATATTCCGGAAAGAAGCCAGGCATGAAGGAGGCATTTCTAAACATGGATGGAATAGTAAGAAGCTTGACTGCTTGAGCAGAGTGTATGTCCCTTATACTTGTCTGGGTACCTCTCTCACTAAATCAAGCCGATTTCTGATCCCGGATTTATTCTGATTTTTTTTTCTTCAACTTAGTCAGGCAATCAAAACTATCTGCAGTCTGAGTTGTCTTCTTAGTCAGGACTGATGGCGGTAAGGTGTATCTCCCCAATACATTCCAGATGATTCAACGGGCTTGTGCTTCAGGGGTTGGACAAGATGTCAAACATCAGATGCCCACATAAGGCACAGACTCAATGGAATGTTCATGGATAGACAACATTAGAACCATATTTCCTTGGGTGCGTTCCACCCAAGTGTCGGAAGCATTAAGAATGACTTTCATTTCCAAAAAGAGTAAATGAAGAGCCTTCTATTGAATGCCTACTTGTCATAGACCATCGCAAAGTTTTTGTCCTCATCAACAAACTGGCTTTGTAACATTGCTATATTAAGTTGGCTAATAAGATGTAAGAAACTTCCTTGCCTTAGCAACGTCTTGTTTGAAACTTTCTCCGACTCATGAGCTATACCTTCAATGCATTTAGAAGAATGATGCCAAGTTGAGGTGTGTTAGTGTTCACTTTCAATCTTTCGATAGATAAAATGTTGAGAAGAGGTCAGATCCTACTTCTTAAACTTGATTATGCAAACTGAACTGCAAATTATTAAACATATCTCAGTACGTGCTTTTTAGCAGAGGAGGGCAGACTGACAGAGACAAAATCCTACCTATTTTCTGTATCGCTACCTTAAACTAAATTCTGCCGATTTAATTGTTAGTTCGTCGTGTTCTTGAATTTCTGTTGCATTCGATTAAACAACATGGGGACTGTCCTTCTGTACTCTCTGAGTCCAGGTATATAAATCATGATAAAATATCGTCAGGATGCATCATTGTTTTGTCCAAGGATATGTCGGTAGTAGCGGCATTATAGAATGCCGCTACAGTGAGAGTAGTTCGAATGTTGGATAAGTAATTTCAGCATGCTATGATGTTTTATAGAAATAGTCAGTCTGGTCGATCAATCGGCTGGCAGGCTCGCTGTGCGGTCTGTTCGACATCAAACACAGTTGATGTCAGTAGATATGGACGGACCACTGGCAGGCTGGTTTGCCAGTTCGAGATAAAAGACTCCCGGCCACTGACCAGTAGTACACATATCGATCATACGGATGGACTCGATGGTCAAACGTCAGTACGGTTTACAAACGATGTTATTTACCTTGCATTCCTTGCAGCTTGCTGGCCCTACAAGTTACAATACAAACCTTCATGCACAGATGGGATACATTATACACGCTCATGCATCACAGGTGGGGGAAAAGTATGGCTGCAAACCAGCAGGCATCACAGGTGGGGTAATATTTAATTTTGCTCCTCTTTTACAGTGTCATAGAAGTATTCACAATAGGATTGCAACATATACTTGTTGTTTCTTCTCTTGAACAAAGCCTTTGAGTCATTTGATCATGCATGAATCCAATACTATATATAAGCATATTCTGTCTCTCTCGTCCACGACTGTACAACATTTGCACTTCTTGCACTTGGTTGACACCTATGCCATGAAGAGGAGAATCAAACACGTGAATACAACAAATATATATTCAGAAGTTCTAAAAAAAATGCTGTATGCACAATACAATATTAAACCACATTTGGACAAACCAATGAAATAAAAATATTTATAGCTGATTTTAAATAGAGAATAAATTGGACTCCTGGAGGTCCATGTTTGCAGCATTAATAAAAGGTTGAAAACTGGCTACATATGGGAATACCAGTAGCCACCTAGTGGGTCGACGGCGGAGTTAATCTGTAAGAATTGCTTCTCTTTATCTAGATTAAAAATCAGCTATGTTTAGAAAAGAAGAACTATCTTGTCCAAAGAGATTCACTGTCTGGAACACAGAAAGAAAAGGAGAGTGCTGGATGAATTAAGATCATCAATGATGTGGCGAGGATACTGTTTTTGGAAAAGCAAATAGACTGAGTGGTAGCCTGACAGGAAAGCTGATACAAAAAGAGAAGAAGAACTTATTTTTTCAGAAACACATGGCATCTCATCCCCCAAAACGATCTGCCAAGATATTAATGGCATAACCTGCCCATGAAAAATTGATTTCAACTAAACGCATGACCCAAGGGCAAGAATGCTACAGATGGAAGGACCATGTTGCTGCTATATGTTCCAGATGGATAGGAACAGCTATTAAAATGTTGAACGAAAAAGAGTCTACTGTTGCACCCAGTTTCTGTTTCCAAGAACTCGAGGCGCAATTGGTGACAGATAAAATTATTATAATCTTAATATTTCATATATATTTTGAATTCACAAGGTTAAATTGAAAAATAACTTAAAAACAATAAACTAGCCATGTCCTTAATGTCAAGTGCACCACTAGTTTCTATAATAGTTAGCTAAAAACAAGGCTTATGAAAAAGTTATTTAAAATATGGGATGTTCTTGATGATATACCATTTGAAAGGGCATACCTCAAAGGACAATAACTTTATCGGAGGAAAAGGATAATTGAGATCAAGTAGTATTACAAATTTGTATTTTATTGCCTACAAGTTAATTAAAACGTATTAAATGGAATCAAAAGTTTTAATGATTTTGTTCAATAAAATAAAACACAAAATAGCATGCACCTTACATTTTTACCAACGTGACCACGCCCATGGTCATAACTCGAGAACGGAATGGAAATGGGAGGAATATAAATGTTAAGGATATTTATTTAATTATGAGCTCATTGTCATTACAGTTTACTGCTCCAGAAATGTTTTTAATTTGTTAACTGATACTCTCACGTTTAACAGAACAAGTAACCTCTACATATGTACCACCATTTACACGCTATGGATATGTCCCTGGGCAAGGAATGGTGATCTGGGGAAATAAAAGTTAATGATGTTGTACTTAATTTATGAGCTAATTATCTATATAGTCTGTTAAATCTAGTGCTTTTGAGTAGTATTTTTAAGCATTGTTCATGGTTTTGTAGTGAGATATAAAAAAGTAGTCAATATAAATAGAAAATTATTGAATTAACAACTAAAATATGGATTTCACTACAAAACAGTGCTGAAAATTTATACAAATATAATATCCTGACGACATGAGCGTTGTCATATCTATCTATCTATCTATCTATCTATCTATCTATCTATCTATATATATATATATATATATATATATATATATATATATATATATATATATATATATATATATATATATCGTGTGCTTAAATTTGATCCATGATTGTAAGTTCTAAACAGAAAATTTATACAGCTAACTTTTGCCCACGATTGCAAGTTGTAAATAGGATGTTTATTTAGCATTGAAGTTCAATTTCAGCCTTGTTGACAAATATACTAGGCTTTTTCATCTGAGTGTTTTTCATTGTGCTACGTTGTAGGGCAAGTGATAATGTGTATAAATAGGGATTTGATAAACAAAATAATTAATTCCTGTTCTATGTCAGTCTGTGGGAATCAAAAGTGATTAGAGTTGCATTTTTTGCCCTTGAAGTCAGATATAATTTAGGAAGAATTATTTAGTTAAAATATTCATTGAAATTACTAAAGTGTTCATTGGCTTTTTAATTACTACATTAACTTCGATTCTCTGAACTCATTCAAAGATATTCAGGATTGCATAATTGTGTTATATCAGGATATACAAGATTATTGGAATATATTCGAAACATTGTATATTTTGGATTTGTTTTAGGACATTTTAGGACTATTGGGAATTTCATTCAGAATAGTGTAAGGATCTCTTCAATTTTTACTTTGTATTGCACATAAATAAAATGCTTCTTTATTTGACTTGAATCATTGGTTTCAGATCTTTTTCTGTTATATATTGCAGGACCTAGAGCTTTTGGAGAAATTGGGGATCGTCCGGGATCTGAATTTTTTAAAACTATGTCAGAGATCTTTAAACTTGCCTTTGAAACTTAAATTCACTTTGTTGAGGAATCTTCACTGTTTCTGGTAAAGATTTTAATTTTACGCATTTGAGAAATCTTTCTTGAAATCAGCAAGCATTCACAATATCATCTCGTGTCGTGACCAGTGTTTCACATCCTACCTATGAAGAACTGAAGTCTTCGAAAAAGGACGAGTTGCTTGAGCTCAAAAGACTTTATGATCGTTTTGAAGCAAGAACATCTTTAATTAATCAAGAAATAAAGAATATTTTCCTTCCGTATTTGGTGTCAAGGGAGATTTGGATAATAGTATAGGATATTAAATGAATTATAGTTTTAAAAAAGTCCAGATGAAATTGGAATTAAGAAAACTTCAGTTTCACAAGGAAATGATGTAAATGCAGAGAGAGAGAGAGAGAGAGAGAGAGAGAGAGAGAGGAAAAATTGAGGAAAATGCAGGTATGCAAAACGAAACAAAATGAGCACAGATAATACAGATGCAGAGAGCAGAAATGGAAATGCGATATAGATTTAGAACTGGCAGGAAAAGCGCACTCCCATCCCACCCGCCTTGACACACAATTTCAAGTTTTGATATTACTAGATATATTGGGTTAGTAAACTTCTGATAGAATACTTTCCTCACTTTGAGAATATCGCTAAAATCTTGAAATGGCCAAGAGAGCAATATACTTTATTGTTATAATGTGTACTTATTTGCGAAGCTCGTTAAGTCTACTCTTCACTGTCGATGCAATGTAGTGTTGATTATGATGCAGTTATGGAATATATCATGAAGAAGTATGCGGAATATCGACAAAGATTTATGAATTATAGACCAGAAACTGAATAAACCTTGTCGAATTTTGCAAGGGAGGAAAAAAACTTTTTGATATGTGGTATTCCGTCAAGAAGGTTGACAAAGATTACGATAACCTCATACAGATGAGGAATTCAAGAACTGCATCCATGGTGATCCCAAAACCTACCTTCGTGAGCAAACAATGGAAACTTTGGAAAATGTTGCTCGAACAACTGATTATTATTCCTTGACTCACAAAGTTTTATTTATCAGTAACTCTTCCTCTCAGCAGTTTTGGAAAGAAATCACCTCAGTCTCATATTAGAACTTCCAAATTTCAACATCTCACTACATTTAGAAATCAAATATTTGATCAGACTGATCAGAAATCCATATCTCTTCCTACGTACACTTATTGTGAAAAGAAAGAGCACGTTATTTCTGATTGATATCAGTTGAACGTAAGCAAGAGAATAAACAGAGTTTTTTCAAATGCTCATATTTCAGATAGATCAAGGTCACAGTCTTATATTGATTCTATTTTGAAGACTTTTGAACCACAAATTTCGAACGTTTCTATATCACTTATTGGTGATTCTGCCAAGCCTATCTCTTTTTATAATATTACGAGTCACATGAGCTTCTAAGAGTATTTTGTTATCAGATGATTTGTTTTTCTCTTCTTCTAGTGAAAGTTCGTATTCAGAGAGCGGAGTACAGCTTTGTTAATGCTCCCCTCCACTGTGTCAATTTGGCATCAAATCATAGTTATCCAGACCAGTGACTGCTGGGGAAGTTACTTCCTAACCTAAAGAAGTTATTATTTATTACTAGTGCTATGTCAGTTTAATTCATGATGGATGCTTGACCTTTGTCCTTGATTAAGATAAGAGTTTTTGCCTAACTGAATCATGCCATCTTGCTAAATTGCTTTTACTCCGATCTGAGTTCATTACAATGACCCCCTACTTCCTAAACTAGAAAATACATTCCGCATGTGCACTGACTATAAAAAAGTTAAACATTGTGACGACAAGGGATTTATTTCTAATGCCATTAAAAGTTGATGGAGATGCGAAATATGTCACAAAATGTGACTTTGAAAGGATTCTAGCAAATTCTACTAATGGAAAGAGCAATAGTAATTTCGACATTTGCAGCTCCTGATGGGCTTTCGAAGTATAATGTTATTCCTTTGCAATGAAAAATTATCTGGGAATATTCCATTCTGGTCTAGATAATTCTGATGTGCATATTGATGACATTATAATCTACAACAATTCATGGGAAGATCATTTGGAAACCATTTGGAAATTTTTCGATTGAATCTTTGTAGCAAATCTGACGGTTAATTTATATAAAAATGAGTTTTGAAATGGTTTTGTCAAATTTTTAATACATATTGTTGGATAAGATTAAGATAGACCTGTGCGAAGTTAAGATCAATGCTATCTCTGAATGTCCATAGTAACAATTAACTGATGCGAGTTTTGAGAATGCATAGATTTTATTAGAAATTTTGTTCAAATTTCTCTATAATTAATGAGTAAGAAATCCGAGATTTGTTAGTCTGACAAGTGTCGGGAATCTTTTAACAAATTAAAGGCAGTACTTGAAAGTACACCAGTTCTATCGGAACCAAATTTCAGTCAATTATTTAATATGTCTGTAGATGCAAGTGATGTAGAGGTAGGTGGAGTATTGATTCAAAAAGATAAAAATTGTGTGGACCATTTAGTGTGCTGTTTTTGTTAAACAAAATTTAAACAAGCACCAGAAGATTTATTTAGCATTTGACAAGGTGTATATGGCTTTGATAATTGAATCACCAATATATCAACTTTCATATGATCTTAAATAACCTCTTTTTCCAAAAACTACAAATTTTGTTTTTGTCCAAGGTTTATATTAGTCTCCAGATGTTGCAGTATTCTTTTAGTTTATTTAGAATTCTTTTTAAAAAATCACCCAAAATATCATCAATGATGTGATCTTCCCAATTGCAAAGTTTTAATAGCATGTTGCACTTCTTCGTCAATTTCATTTTACCACCCATATTCTCTTGGTGTGTTGTTTCATTTAAGCTGAATGTTTAGTCCTCCCATAATGTATATTAAGTAATTATGAAAACTACGGGTATCATCCAGATATGTTTATTTTTTTCCCCATTCAGTGGGGTATTTGGACATCTTAAAAGTCTCCAGAAGCATTTCTAATCTTTGTCTGAAACTGCTTTTTTCCAAGTCTTGGCTATTCCTTTATTCTTTATTCAGTGCATTTATGTTTATGTAAATATTTCTATGGTAAATTATATAAAGCCAAGTTATCTGTTAAATTATTATTTCTGAAATTTGTAAGTCAGCGGACATTCAAGGTACATAAGACTTGTGGGTATTTATATACGATACAAACAAACATGGAAATACAAAAGAGGAAATTGTGGATTTATTCGATTCTTAATTGACACTCAAAACACCCATTCTATTCAAGTGTCTTTTTCAGCTGTGGCAGCAAACCCTTGCAAAGTTGTGTCAATAAGGCGTGACGAGTCATGTAAATCCCACAACTCTATAACAACAGCCACATCACCCATTTCACCTGAAACATTTGCCATGCAAAGATCTGATCTGGGACTAGGAGACGTGTGTGTGTGTGTGTGTGTGTGTGTGTGTGTGTGATTTGGATTTTTAACGTAGCTTTACAAAATTTTCAGTCGTTTCGCTACGATATCTGTAGTGTGGCAGTTTATAGTGATGTCTAGCACTTGGATATCATGCCGCAGACATGTAGCATGATGTCCCACCCAGTCACATTATCCTGACACCAGGCCGACCAGTCCTAACACTAACCTCTTTCTCCTGAGTGCCTATCGAGGCAGATGTTAGTACCATTCTTATAAATCTTTGGTATAACTCGGCCGGGGTTCAAACCCGCGACCTTCCACATCCCAGGCAAAAGCTCTAACCACTAGACCAGCGGAGCGGTTCTCGGAGACATAAAAGAGGAGCTTGTTGTTCAGTCTCATGCAAAACACACCCATCGAAGATCTCCGCAGAGTCTAAACAGGAGGTCTGCTACGGATCAATGCAGATACCATTCCCTGAGAATAATCTTGTCTCTCCTGGACAGACTGTCAGCAAAGTATTTATTCTTGCCATGGGTATGATGAACTGGGATGTGCCTCCTTGTCGCATGCATGAACTACTGACATGTTGTCAGAGAACATCACAAAACGACTCCTTACTCAGTTGGAAAAAAAACTTTTTAGGGTTACCCCACCCTCGTTTTCAAATTATTTATGTGGAGGGAAGTTTCATCCAGGATTCGGAATTCACTTGGAGCGAGGAGCGAGAAAAGCTAGTTCTTCAGTGTTCGTGGTTAACCCTGTAGAACTAGCTCTTCTCGCCCCAGGTGAATTCCCCAGCCTGAATCTAACCCGTGTGTGAAGAGATAGGTGTGCACCTCTTTCCTTAGATGTATCAGGTTTTGACTGGAGCAAAAACATGGAGGTCCTTTGCAGAGGATGATGATCATGAAACTGAAGGTAGTATTCTTTCTTTATCAAACAGATAATTCACGAATCATCTATTATGTTCCATCAGCTCTTTGAAAAGTGGAAAGGTCGAGTACCTTTGAGAATGCTTGAATGTGTGATGTGTAGCAGGAGAGGGAACAAGTCACTTTTGGCTGTTTCCCTCCCCCACCCTTAATTACAGAACATGGAGGGGCCAACAAAATTATATTTGGGCCTTTCCAGCAACATCATCTAGTTTCAGTTGGGATTGCTTATTAGAAAGAATTTTCGTGAAACTCTGAACGGCAATCAGGCTGAACATGGTTTATGGACTATCTCGACAGGCCAGGAGCAGAAGAGAGGGAACGTGTTGCTGGTCTTTCAAGTCATAGTATGCCATGTAGGTATGTGACTTCCACGCTAAAATTGCAACTTGTACTGCCACGATGTCCAAGATGGGAAGCATAAGGGGCCAGACAGGGGAGTACACACTTTAGCCTTGTGCTAGCCTTATGGAAATAAGGTTTCAGTGTAGAGAGGAGAACAAACCACCACTTACACTTCCTTGCAAACTCCTGTAATTTACACAATGTTTTCAACGACTGCCTAATCATTGACAAATTGGGAGTGAAAGGAAACCTGGGAGTAAGGCAGTCCCTGAGAGTCCTTCCAAACTGGTGAGAATTGTATAATCCTTTGAGCCCAAGAGGTTGAGACATAAATCCAGAGAAAGAAGGCATTAAACAAAAGACAACATCTCTTCATCCTACTCAGCCTAAGTCTCCAAGTGAAAGGAGGCATGCAACCAGAATGGAGTTGAAAGATTTGCTGCCTCAACCTGTTCTTTAGTGAAATCACTTGAGTCTACTAGAATCAAAGGTATATCCTCAGCTTGCTCTAATACTTGGGATGCAATACATTCCAACCCTTTGTCTCCCCGCTGGGGAGTCGATCTGGGGATAGGGTATTCACATCTCGTAACTTATTATGCAGAACGAAATAACTGCCCCCATGTGAAGATTTCACCCTCTCTGCGTGTTTGGGTGAAAATGAATGCCCATCTCCGTCTTTCTCTTTGACTCGACAGATGCAGATAATGTAGGCACATGACCCGAAATATCAGAACTGCTATGCAGCCAGTAACTGTGCATCCATAGCGCCATATATGGAAAAGACAATTCAGTTTATGGAATGTTGCTTTCACATCCTGTAAGGATTGAGACAAATAATAACAAGGAGAAGGATGCTGATCCGATCAAACTTTGGCATGTATTGACTGATGCTCTATTTCAATCAGGATTGATCAGAAACATAGCAAAAGGAGTTGGGGATGGAGTAGTTGTCAATCCAATCGATATTCCATGCCGAAGAGACTCTACTGACCAGTGGCTGGTCCCTCGTCAATGACCATTGACCAGTGACTGCCCAATGAAAGTTGACCAGACTGTCAATGACCAATCTTACAACTGTGAGCTTTTATATGGGTAGCACGAATCACTCCGAGCCCTTGGGAGTGACCCTGGATCCAACTCCAACAGCCACTGCCTGGGTCAGATCAACTGTCAGGAATTCCAGGGTCTTATAGTTCTCCAAAGTGAATGAACCAAAACTCTCCTTGGATCAATGAGTGTTCCTCGCTCGAAGTGAAGGATCCTATACCCTACTTGGATCAAGAAGTAATTTATAAAACAGAAGAAAACATTATCTAAGTCCATATGGACTTATATAAGGATCCCATACTCTCTTGAGATCAAGGAGACTGGGATGAAGAAGGGTCCTTTTTCCTCACCTTATACATGCCCCAGACCATGCTACAGAAAGCAACAAAATGAGCAACGGACCATATATTGACAAAAGATGCATGAAAAGTAGATGGGAGGTGTCCCACACATGCCCATATTTCTGGAAAGTTATAATGCTGCAAATGAAAATTTCTGAAACAGAAATCAGTAAACCAAAGATGCTCGTAATGAATGTATGTATAACCTCCCTTAATAAAATTTAGCATCAACACTA
This sequence comes from Megalonaias nervosa, assembly GCA_016617855.1. Taxonomy (NCBI): domain Eukaryota; kingdom Metazoa; phylum Mollusca; class Bivalvia; order Unionida; family Unionidae; genus Megalonaias; species Megalonaias nervosa. The sequence continues at coordinate 103,016 of JAECUM010000734.1, forward strand.
TGATGCTTGAAATTGTTGCGTGATTATCATCAATCTACAAAACAGATATTGAAAATAATAGTGAGTGGTGTGAGACCCCTGAACTCACAATTTTGATGATTATGAGTGGTGTTAGATATCAGAATCATATTACTGAGAAAAATGATTCACCATGCAATATCAATCAATGTACTTCATCAAGCAAGATCTACTGGTGATAATGATTTAACATATAATATTAGTCAATAAACTTCATCAAACAGGTGCCCTTGGTGGCCAAAGCCTTTACCGATCACTACCATCTCACTTCTGTCTGTGTGGGTTCGAGTCTCGGGCTCGGTCAATGTAGCTATGTGAGAAAGCTTGCTAGTAGTTTTCATAGGCTGATGTATTTATTCCCAAGTTCTCCTCTATTTGTTAAACGTTCCGCCGTGTAATCATGCGCTGAAATATGGCGATAAACACCAAAAATCAAGAACAGCTACATCAGGCATGATATATTGATGATAATTATCAATCATGAACTATTAGTTAATGTATTTCATTAAGCAAGATATAATCCAATATAAAAACAAAGAGGCATGGAGGTCGCAAAACAATTCTGGAAATAAATGGGATGACGATATATATATATATATATATATATATATATATATATATATATATATGTAATATATGCTATATATATATATATATATATATATATATATATATATATATATATAATTTAGAGTAAAGAAGCATAAAAAAAATTGAATGATGATTAAAAATTGGATACTATGACATACCCAATCACCAGGAGACGACATGTGTCCTAATCGGCTCACGGTATCTTCATACAAATGTAATGTCCTCTGGCATGGGGTTCTCTATGCATTCTAGAATGTGATTTTGGCATAATTTGGAAATGTCTTACTTGGATAAATGCAATTTTCTTTAACTGGTGACTATTAAAAATCTCTGCAATTTTTAGGGTACATCAGCACAATCCTATCTATACTGCAATTTTTAGGGTACATCAGCACAATCCTATCTATACTGCAATTTTTAGGGTACATCAGCACAATCCTATCTATACTGCAATTTTTAGGGTACATCAGCACAATCCTATCTATACTGCAATTTTTAGGGTACATCAGCACAATCCTATCTATACTGCAATTTTTAGGGTACATCAGCACAATCCTATCTATACTGCAATTTTTAGGGTACATCAGCACAATCCTATCTATACTGCAATTTTTAGGGTACATCAGCACAATCCTATCTATACTGCAATTTTTAGGGTACATCAGCACAATCCTATCTATACTGCAATTTTTAGGGTACATCAGCACAATCCTATCTATACTGCAATTTTTAGGGTACATCAGCACAATCCTATCTATACTGCAATTTTTAGGGTACATCAGCACAATCCTATCTATACTGTGTTGAACAATTGGCAACAGAAACAGTTGATGCAAAATCCTTGTCGAAATCCCCAGGAGTACAAGTTTGTCAAACAAAAAGTAAATATGCACCATTAAAAGGGTAAATGTAAAGAACTGCTATCCCCACAAGATTTTCAAAAAGGCGTATAGAAGACATATAAAGGCAGCACATGCCTTACCACTGCTAATAATAACATTTTAAGAGTCCTTTTTTCCTTCGTCATGCAATAAAATAAAAACAGCAAAGTGGTATTTAGTAGTAAGGATAATATAGAAATAATATAATTCAGCATTTTTTTAAGTCGGAGTTACAATAGCAAGATTATCAGGATGGCTGCCGTGAAGGACATGTTGTCGGTTAGTGCTGTATCTTTTCAGGTGATGTATAGTGTAAGACGTGTTTTATTGAAATGCATAATTTAGTCTCCGAAAACCATTTATTCAGAAGCATTTGTAAAGAAAAGGATTCCCAACATGTCAGTCATGGCTGAAATATTCCCGAATTGAATTAACTTCACTTTAAGGATCACAACTGTCTGCCTAAGTTCATGATTTTCGCCTTAAACATTTCTTAAGGGAGTGAGTATGGATAATCATGTTTCCCTCGAAGATATTGATATTTTACAGGCTGAAAAGAATTTCTAGTAACCCAAGATAAGACCATTTCTTCAGTACTTTTATATTTCTAACTACTAAGTTTTGGAACTGTCTCTAATATTTTTAGTAAGAACTCCAACATGCCATAAACTTGTTATATCCTTTGACTTTGAACCTCATAGCAAGGATAGAAAATGATTAAACCGTCTTAAATAATACCATAATACACCCTAATTATTACATCTTTCATTAGCATCAGCAAGGTATTATAAGAAATATTTAGTGAAAAACCAATGCAAATACAACCATCCCTTCAGGATGAGTTGCAATAGCAGTTATTTCAAGATAGCTACCATGGTGGCCGTATTGGATATCAGATCGGTACCATTTTCATTTAGTTCAAACATTGCATCACAAGAAGTCTTCCATTGAAAAACCCGTGTCTACATGCTCAACCAATTGGGAGGATTAGCAGTTACAAAGTTTTCAAGATGGCCATTATAGTGTCCATATTTGGATTAATACCAGTTTCATTTTGGATCCACTGGGCATCATAATATTAGCCTCAGTGAAAACCCTATGATGATATTACCATCCATTCGGAGGCTTAGTAATAATATATATTTAAACAGTGATCCTGACAACTATACTGGATGTCAGATTGACACCATTTTCATTTCAGGAGCGTCGAATAATCATACGATGTTTTTACCGATAAAGTCATATCAATATCGTACATTCGTTCAGGAAGAGCAGCTAGAACATTTTGAAATGTCCGCCTTTGTAGTGGTTGTACTGAATGTCCAAACAGGACCAGCTAGACATTTAGATGAAATTCAATGAATTTGTGTGTAAAGTGTCATGGCAATCCTATAAGCGATTGAGAAAGAATACCAATAACAAAATTACCCTAGCAGAAAGATATTGGGCAGCTGCAGAACATCAGGCCGTCTCTTAAGGGTTAAAAAGGAATTATTGCAGGACTACATAAGTCGAATGAAAAGTTATCATATGAGATACTCTGGCCTTTAACCTATATCGCATACATGTTCGGTTTAGTAATATATCGGTACCTTTTTAACATTGGCAATAGCAGTTTTACATTCTTCAAGGGACTTGAAAACCGGATCTTGTAGGAAATTGATGATATGTTGTATGCACGTATTCTCTTCAGCGTCCGAAACTTCCATAACTTCAGTCTGCATGACACTACTTCTAATTTCTGAAATCTGAAATTTGTAATAGCATTATCTGACACTGATGTGTAATTTAGCGTCACAGCAGTCGCATATGAAAGAGCTTTCAAAATCTTTATTAATAAGGCTTTTTTCTCAATTTCTCCAGATACGCGGTGACGAAAATTGTTTGACTCTTGATGGACAAAGGTACAGTGATTACAGAGTCATGCGTATGAAGTACGTACGTACAACAAAAACACACTGACTGGATGTCATTTCTCTGATTTTTACAAATAATCTTTAACCAAAACAAGCTAATTAAATCAGGAGAAGACCCTGACTTGTCCCAGTCTGGTTCAATATTTTGAGAATGTTGTGGTTATTTGTAAGCAACATACTCAACTGTTTATAGTGTAACTATAGTTCTTTCTCTTAAAATAGAGGAGAGGATTCTCAACAACCTAAAGTCTATTCTAAATTTTTTGTCACTAAATTCCATCAAAATTTATTCTTTAGAATGTAAAGACCTATAGGTAAACAAGATAACCTTACAACTTACATTTTCTACAGCAATATGTCAGTTGTTTTTTTTTTAGAGGCATCAAGCTAACTTATTTATTGCTAGAATATATGCCTGTTTCATAGCACACCATTTAGAATAATCCTAGCCAAATGAACTGTCAAGCAGCAATTTACTTATCTGCATTTTCTGAATAAAGATCGGTATCAACATTGTGTTTATAAATTTTGTCAGTAAATGAATTCCAAAATGAAAACAATCGTAGCACATTTAAAACTCTCCATTTCTGAGTTAACGATAAAAGCTGCTTGTTACGTTCATAAAATGTTATGGATCATAATCTCTCTCTCTCTCTCTCTCTCTCTCTCTCTCTCTCTCATTTTGGGTATAAAAACCTCCTCTTATTATAAGGAACGATGCAGTTTAAAACAAGAAAGACTGTAGTGTAGTAGAGTTTTTGCTAAATATGTCATAGCTTTGTGCTGGTGTTATAGACTTATATTCCTTGTGCAGCATCAAATTGTCAATGGGAAAAATAAAATTATTTTATGGTTTGCTTTATATTCTGCAAGAAATCAGTTTTATACAAAGATATTACAAATTAACCCTCACTGTCTTACCTGGTCTGTATTACATGTCCAAAATTCATTTTTCACAAACAAATATCTTACTAGTTTGATACTGTTTGGCTTGTAACAACAAGAAACATCTTCATTCTGAATAACAAAGAAGGCCGTTAACTTCCCGACTGGTGATAGATTCATAAACATGTGACAACAAAAGTAATCTTTATCATAATAATGACTTCGCTAATAAACAGCAAATGATAAAGTGATAAGAGAGTATCCATCCGTGCCAACGATTTCCGTTCATTTAAAAATTGTCTACTCTCAGATAATCAAAGTCATTTTCTTAATCTACAATAAAAGTTACAGAAGAACAGTTCCTAGAATAGCTCGCGAATCTTTTACATCTCTATTATGTCAATATGTGATGCCATGTTGTTCTTACCGAATAAATTTGAGAAAGAATTATTACATACATGTTAATCTATCCCTTTTACTTCATCATGCATGTACGTTATATATACGATCTTGTTTGTAAATGCTATTAGTGTTAATTATTGGACTTAGAGCTTCTTAATCCTACGATGCTTGTAAAGGAGATCTAGCTGTGCCCATTACTGCCGTGTTGAAGGTGGTTAGAGTTAGGGTTAGGTGGTTTTCAAGGATCAGCAAGTCATTGTCGCTTCCTATGCCAGCTCCCTGGAAGCTGTGTGCTCTGGCAATGGTGACCCAAGACCGGAAGCGCTTCTTCACCGAGATGTAGTCAGTCTGATTGTAATGTTTACCGTATGGAGTGTGCCAAGTCCATCTTTTAAGTAGTTTGATGGGGTCAAAGGTGTTCGTTAACACTAGGTTACTGTATGTGGCGAAGTCCAGGAGTTTGAGTCCTCTCTCATTGGTCTCTTCATTAGAGCATGGACATCAGACTTCTCGCTAGTCTACCTCTGCGTTTTCTCCTACATTGGTATTCCAGTCTCCTTGAATGACTAAAATATCCTTCGTGGGTGTCTGGTCTATGATAATTTGAAGAGTGTCGTAGGACTCATCCGTTTCCTCGTTATCTTGGTGAAATGTTGGGCATAAACCTCTTAGACACTGTTATACAACCAATGACTGCAGTCATAATGTCTTTTGCACTCACAATGTCTTTATGTACCATAAATCAGACTCCACTTTCATGTTTGTCCTCATGCCCACTGAAGTAAATCTTCTGTTCTTCATCTGTTGAGTTCTCTCCGAAATTCTTCCAGTGCATCTCGCAGAGTCCAAGGATGTGCCATTGGCATCTTCCAATCTAATGGGTTAGCTCATTGAGTTTCCCTGCTGGTCTTAATATCCCGACATTCCACGTTCCAATGGTGACGTTATGTCTTCCTCTTACGTACTACGTATGCAATAATATCCATGACGGTGTTTTACTAGAATGAGTAGATGTCCACTAAAGTTAGGGAAATCCACTATTCATAATGGACGCTTAATCCCTTATCACTGTGTCCCTCTTCACAAGATTGCGTAGACAATCCGTAATGATGTGTGTACTATATTTTATGTAAGGTGACATAATTTTCACTTAGATTCGGCCACACAAAGTTTAACATCTCAGAGACAAATAATGCTGGAGAATATTACTTAAAATAAAAACTTATCCAAAGTCACTAACTTGCATTAAAGATATGAAACTTTATTTTATCCTGATGATTTGAACACTAAAGCTCTATTCATCTGAAATGCAAGAAGCAAAACATGTAAAATGAGCAATAACGCATTGCACATAAGCATTGCAGGCCATTATCAGGCCATAATCAGGTACCCAATAGGAGAGTAATAATAGAGTATGATTAATAGAATGATGACAACAAAATACAAGACCGGTGAAAAAAAAGTGGTAGAGAGTTTTCTATTTTTATAACCGTGCTATATGGCTTGCAGAACCAGCATCTGTATACTTACTTTATGTGTGAGACTGAGACCCTGTGGGGAGAGTTTCTTTCTGAAGTGTTCGCAACTGGCCAATAATATCATCAATGAATTAGAATCGCACTCACGAGGCCCAGTACTGGATTGCGGTTGTCCCTGTGGTAGGAAAATTTTGGCGCATTCCCATGGATTGAACGGCCACTCTTGAACAAGGATATTCGTCCACAAAATCCGATCCAGGTTAATATGGCTGCTGAAAAGCTTTTGTAACTCTTGCAGCCATTTTCCACAGTCTAAATTACAACCATGAGAAAATTCCCAGTTCCTGTCTGTCCAGCGGATATCTCTAGAGTTACACGTTCTGCACTTCTGCACACTTTTATTTCCATATATAGTCCTTAATAGGTTCTCATGCATACTCTTAACTTCACTCTCAATGAAGGAATGAATCCCATTCTTCAGATATGACAAGGCCAGATTCACCTTTAGCCAATTTAAATACTTCTTATCCTTGACCTTGACTAAGGGAACGGATGCCGCCATCATGACATTGGTATCACTTCTGTTAAATCAAACTTTATGGATTGCTCCAACCATTAAGACCTGGAATAAATATAAGATAATAATCTGGATGGTATCTATGGTTATTCCAGTTGCCATAATCTGGATGGTATCTATGGTTATTCCAGTTGTCATAATCTGGATGGTATCTATGGTTATTCCAGTTGTCAAAATATTGTGACTCATGGTATAAGGTACACATATCAATTTCTAAACTTCTTAACATCAGCAAAAAGTTACATACTTTTAGCTACATTTTAAGAAAACTATTTTGAACAGCATAAGAAAGTCCTGCCTTTCACATCCCAAACCTTCACACATTAAGCAAAATGTATGCATATCAGATCCAAATATTAAAGAATTGTATCATGTGACCTTATAACTGTATAGGTGACAGGAAATGTTAGGCACGAGCATATTATACATATTAATCTCCATTGTTTGACACATTTTGTTTTCTTCAATTGTATCATTAGTAAAAGAGCTATTACTTTGATATATAATCAGTTAACAATTAGTACTTAAATCAGAATAAGGTTCTACTACACGTGTGGGCATAGATAATATTTTTCCAACTGTTGTTGCTGTTGTAGTTGTTGAGGGGTTTAACGCTATTTTTCAGCATACGGTAGTCTATACATAGCTGCCAGTATAAATGGTGAAGAAAGAACCAGAGAAGAATGAGCGACCCACGGCAAGCTAATCACTATTCACACTGGCCGAGCCCGAGACTCGAACCAACGTAGGCAACGGTGAGACGGCGGTGATCCGTAACGGTGAGCTCTTTAGACCACTCGGCCACCCGGTGTCCTACATTTAGACAAAACATTTCCAAGGTTCATTATTACGCGTATGAAACCACTTACTTCGTAATCTTATATTGGTTTATAAAAAAAAAAAATAATCGACAAATTATGAATTAAAATCTTTTTCTTCTGCAGATACATCTCATGTGGTAGTCCAACTCTTTTCAGCCTATTAAAATGCTTCATACAGTAAAATGAAAGACAGGAATTCCTTGAAGTGACTGACAAAACACTGGCAGAAAACTTTTGCCACAAATTCACGTTAAGTCTATTTCTTCTGTCATTTTGTTTATTTTAAATGTTGTGTATTGAAGCCATTTCTAAAATTCTTCAGACGCTCCAACAAACAAAATTTGGCAACAAAAATATTTTCTTACATGTCTGTGTTAAAGTCTTCATCAGATAACACCTACTTACAGTGCACAATTTTCATAGAATTTGGCCTTGAATCTTTTATCATTGACAGAAAATAATTCAACCTGTGACAGACAATATCAAAATATGCATGCATTAAGTATGTAATTTGTATGGAAGTAAAAAGTTAATTAAGTGACATAATGCATTTTATTCTACTACAATAAACTGTTTTCAATAAAAGTCCTTTCATACTTATTGATTTTAACATACTTACTAGCCACTACATCTAAAAGCCGGAGTCAATACGTCTGACCTATCAAACAATGTGAGAATGCTATCAACATTTTAAGTGGAATACAAAATAAATGCAAATCCATGCCAAAATACATATGTGCAGGTGCCCACCACTATGCTCATAAGCGCCTTGAAGTACAAAACGCAAGCGAATACCCCTGACTTGACCGCATGGCCATTAATATGATATTTACAACTTCCCAAAACTGCAGATATGTTAGTGGTCAGAATACACCATTTTCATATAGAACAAATTATTTATTCCAAGTATGGTTTTTGTGACAATTTCATGTTAATGACATCATTCTTGTAAAAGGAGTAATGGTGATATAAATATTTCAAGATGGTGCCTAAATGAGGTCGAATGGGTATTATTTTAACATATCACTATAGTGTTTGAGTAAATAAGCCATGTTGATATGATTATCCATTCCGAAGAAGTGGTCATTTTAAATTTTTCCACATGGCCATCATGGAAGCCGTTTTTGATATTGTATCAAAAAATATAATATAGTAACAACAATATACTGCACAAATGAAGTAGCTATAACAAGATCTTAAATATTGTTTCTATGGCAGAGAGATTGGATATGCGGTCAGGACAATATTTGTAGGACCCACTAAACATGATAAGTTTTTTCAATGAAAACTCCATGATGATATATCGGTAACCTCCATTTTGGAGGAGTAGTAATGAAATTATTTTCAGGCGTTTCACTGTAGCAGTATCGAACTTGCACTAATGGACGGATGACGGATATCTGATGATGGACGAAAGACCATCCCATAAGCTCTTCTGGGTTATGATCAGTAAACCTTGAAACAAAAATGATAGCGACTTCAGGAAATTTGAGTCATTGTGCACGGCAGCAAAAGTCACAAGTCTAGCTCAAGTAACTATTACCTTTAATTTTGTGGCATTTAGAGTGACTCTTTCTTCAGTAGGAATCTACGAAAAATGTTTTGTGGGCAAGAAATGTTGAGTCCACCCTTATGAAGTATCCAAGGCTTTATAATACTAGAACCGTAATGAAGACCACTGACTTCGAACCCAAGATCACTTAATGTCAATTCTCTGATCTAATTGGGATTAAAAATGTGTGTATAAACAAAATATGGTCAAGATTCGTTTGTGTTTTTTTCCAGTAATTTTTGCACAGAAACTTATTATGAAATTTCTAGCGATAATAACTGACAAGTTCATACGAAGGCAATTACAATGTCTGTCTACAGGCATTAAATAAGTACGTTGCATCTACAAACAAAACTAATTTTATCACAAATAAAGGATATTTCTTACATACACCTCCTTGACAAGCTTGATCAAAGTACACGTTGGTTTCTTCAAATGACTGTGGCTAAATTTATTTTCGTATGAATTAAATCTACATATTAGACAATGTAATGGAAAAAGATCTAAACTCATTAACTGAAATGAATCAAAACAGGGTTACAGAAAATTTTTTTTCTCTTGTTCATCATTCCATCCATTTGTCCACCGTGAATATGAAATGACACTGCTTAATGATTCAGTCCAAGTATGTTACCTATTTCTTCCAGGTTCATGGCCTGCGGTAATAAAGTAAAAAACTTTACACGAAAAAAAGAACCAAGATTATCAAGTAACCTTGACCTAGACTTAAGGTCACAATGAGAGTAAGGATAAATAGACTGGAAATCGTGGTTTTAAATCCTAGGCATGACTTCCATTCCTCTCATGGTTTTTGGTATTATTATCATGACAAAAAATGATCATCAGACTTAACCTAGATCTTCAAATGACCTTGATTTTGTGTTTGGTATAGAGGTAGAAAGGGAACAGGGAAATACTTACAGATTTTGTGTTTGGTATAGAGGTAGAAAGGGAACAGGGAAATACTTACTAATTTTGTGTTTGGTATAGAGGTAGAATGGGAGTGCGTTGACAGGGAAATACTGATTTTACTTTCAAGGTATTACGGCAATACCTTTTAGGGATTTGGACTTGTGACTATAAAAACATACTTCAAAATAAAACTAAACAAAACAAAGACAATGACTACGTTTGAAACGGTATAGGGAGGTCAGATAATTTACCATTGCTTACTAACTATATGGTCTAAGCATACAAGTAGTCACTGAATGGGTTATGGAGTTACAACCATTGAGAAAAGTTAAACTTATAACCTTAATCAGTGATTCCATGTCTCAACTATGCTAAAGCAGATGAAACAATAACCATGACCTCGAAAATGTTTATTGATTACGTCCTATCTGAGTAATAGACGTGTCATTTCTTTGTCATACTGATTAGCAAAGAACATAAACGGCTAAATGGGACCACCCAAGCTTTGATATCACTGTTGTTAAACCATAAAGGTGTTATGAAGATGATCCAGGAACCATACTGTCTGAGAAACTTAACTTTAACAATGAACATGAGAAATGGATATAACTTTTCTATTTATCAACAACTTAACATTTTCCATTCTTTCGTACGCGCCACATCCTGTCTTGGCCGATTTTTTCTTTCTCCAATTTCAATGAATCAACAAAGTTTGATAGATAAACATGTAAATTCCTGTTGAATCGTCCACCTTGAAGTCTGATCAGCCACTGCGTATTGCATTATTCAACGCCAGTTAGTAGGACCACCGGAAATGCGCACAAAAATAGTTAACTTTAGAGACGGCCAGGGTATTGACCTCTTTCTCGTAACAGAAATATGGCTTGAAAAAAATCAGGCGATGAGCCATAGTGTGTGGTTCTAACACCCTCAGGTTAATCTATCAAGTCGTTCCCACGCCACTTCCGCGGAGGTGGAATTGCTGTCATCGAAAAGAACTCCATAATTCACCGTCGTAACTACACCACAACTTTCAATTTTGAATACACTGAATTTCAATTGACTTGTGATACAGAATATACTCGGCAACTTTTAACAGCATTTGAACCTGTCTATATGGATTTGGTACATACAATTGTGACGAACAGCACCCCAAAGTCATCTGAACTCGATCCGATTCCGACATTACAGCTGCTTGTTTGCTTAGATTCAACATTGCCTTCACTAACCGATGTTATCAATACTTTCTCTCATCTGGTGAATTTACAGCATTTTTCAAAACTGCAATTGTAAAGCCTCTGTGGAAAAAACCGAATCTTGACCCTAAGGATTCAAACAACTTCCGCTCTGTTTCTAACCTCTCATTCGTTTCAAAATTCTTTGAAAAAGTTGATGTATCCCAGCTTGTATCTCATCTGAACTGAAATAGTCTTTTTAACAATGTGCAGTATGCATATCGTCATAGTACTGAAACTGCCCTTCAGAGAGTAGTTAACGACCTTCTCTCTGCTTTTGATTACAGTCCTCACCCTCCTTGACTTGTCTGCGGCATTTGATACAATAGACCATTATATATTACTTCACCTTCTCCAGTATGTATATGTTGTCTCACGATACAGCCTTACTTTAGTTTAAGTCCTTTTTAGTCAATAGCGCACAACGACACAAAATATGCCCGTAACGGAAAACATTTGATCTGTGTTTTGGTGTTCCACAAGGCCCCGTTCTCGGCCCTTTTCTCTTCATTCTATACATTCAGTGTAGAAAGGTGCATTTCCGATGTGTCATAGATGACATGTAAAAATCCACAGATCACCACGCAAAGACTTTCTCCTTCTCATACTTTACCTCAAAAACTAAGTATCAGCAATACTAAAATTAAATTCACATAGTCAGTACCAAAACTAATTGTCAGTCTCGACAGTACGCTCTCATGTAATGAACACATGCAAAGCTGCAGCTGAGACGCATTGGCCCCATTCGCAAGTTTCGTTCAGTTGATGGCACTAAACCAGTTGCGTTATGTAGTATTTTCAAGACTGGACTATTGTAATTAACTTCTGTCTGGTTTGTCTCAGTATCTACTACAGAAACTTAAAAAGTTCAAAACACGGTTGCTCGGATCATCATTAGAGTACAAAGAACTGAGCACACATCCACTTTGCCTTATAACCTTCTCTGGCTACCCGTTCGATCCAGAATCCAACGCAAAATCTGTTCACCATGCTACATTTCGCTGACTGGCTTCAGTCCAATATACCTGTCTGACCTCACCCATGTGTAAATCACATCTAGAAACTTACGTTTTTCTTTCGATGCTCGCATTCTCATTGTTCCCACTGTTAAAACGAAGTCATACATACAACGTTCTTAGGGCCCAGCTACGTGGAACGAATTGTCCATTAATGTTAGACACAAGATCATTGTGACCTCATTCAAGAGTTTTCTTAAAACTCGCGTTTTTCGACTACAAGAACTGACTTAAAGACTTTAAAATGTTAACTTCCTTAATTATTGTCAGCGTTTCTTTTATATTTTGTAATTTTATGGTGTTTGTATTTGTAATCTTATCATTATATATGTTTTATATGTCATGTAATATTATAAAGCGCTTGGAGCTTCTAAAGATTAGGCGCTGTATTAATCCCACATTATAATTATTATTATTATTAGTAGTAATAGTAGTAGTGGTAGTCTTAGTAGTAGTAGTATATTGGTATATGAGTACTTGATTGCTACATAGGAAAGCAAAGTCAGAATATTTTTCGTCGCGTCCTGTAAAATAGATATGTATCTATCTAATTCTCGAGATTCTCCAACACAGCTGAAAAAAAAAAATTATAGTTCCCCTTTGGAATGAAGTATCGGTTGTAAACAAAGTTTTAAAACTTTCCTGTGCTACAGAAATTAAATTCCTTTTCAAAATTGCAAGCATTCGGTGTGATATCTGAAGTATAATATGTGTGATGCGTCCACAATCAGTCGCCAATCTACGGGAGAACATTCCAGGAATACAAATGTTTTATATTATGTCGATTTACATGGGACAATATTAGACCAACTACTCAATTAATGGTTTGGTTTTGAAGCTCGTGACAACTCTCTATTCATTAAATTCAATAAACAAAGGTTTGACTCTGTGCATTGTCAGTAACAAAAGAATAAATAATTTACTGACAAGCTAGGTATATATGACTCAACATTGCATGTCGTCCAGTTCTTAAAATGACACGTTTCGGACGGCCAGATTTATCCAAAGGGAAGAGGTAAAAATCTCGTCCTGGTCTATTCAAAGTACAATAAATAGGTTTCAGAACTCAAGCTCCTATATTATATTATTGTTTCTTTTTGGAATTGATGACAGAAAAAAAAACAAAGGAGAAAGGTTATGTAACATCACAAAGAATAATTTTAAAACCACACACACACACAAGCAAATTAAACATTTTCCGACAAAACCTCTTTGTATCAGAGCTTAAAGGAAACAATTGTATTTATTATTCCCGCCCCCCCCCCCCCCATCAGCAGTTCTGCATGGAGATCTACATTCCATAGCCTTGGAGAAAAAGATATACTAAGATGATACGTTAACAAGTTTAAGTTTCCTATTTGTCTGGTAAATACACCAATGACAGCTTTCATTACAATCCAGAAAAGCTGAAAATCCAATAAACTACTCCACTCTGAGTACACGAATCTCATTTGCTATATCAGCCTTGAAGAAAGGACTATTACCCATCTCTTATGTCTTGAAAATGATAAGGATGATAAACATTTCTTACTTACGTGTGAAAGTTACAACAATGCAAGGGTGATATTTTTTAAAGACCACCCCCTCCCAGGTGTCTCCTTTAATCTTTGTCAGATTCTTTGGCCATGATATTGTTTGATATTAGGTACCGCTGTTCTTATATGTTGTATACAATCAGACCACGATTTTTGTTTCGTCCTAGTAAGGCCTTTCCTGGTGGAAGCTATGAATTTATTCTAATGTATTCACTACAAGGACTTAGCATTTGAGTTTTGAATAGAATAGTTATTGCTTCGTTGATCACTTTATGTGGAAGCATACGTGGATCTTTCATAATGGTATATTTTTTTGCCATGAACAACCTTCTTTTTAGTCTACTTGGGAATCTAAAAAAAAAAAAAACCCGCCATTTTGGACAGTAAATACAATATATTTGGTGCTTCGGAATATAAGAAAGAACTTGTGCTTGTCTCTTGAACCTTGACAAGGTTAAAGACTGTGCACATTTCTTACCATTATGTAAAACCTAATAGAATACAAGGACGATATTCTTCAGGAAACTTTTCCCCTAACTGTAAACACCTGTGGAATACTAGAATAAAATATATTTTATATTCCTTTTGTATTTTACAGTGTACATTGTCTTCTTAATATGCTTTCTTCAATAAATTGTTTGAGTATGAGTTTCTCTGAATACAGCGTAAAAAAAAAAATGCATTGTTTTTTTAATACGAATAACTGGAACATGAGCATGCATACATTGAAAACGAACACACTGTATTTACACTCTCTACTTTATAAAGAGATGCTATTGTTCACAGTATGAAACGTCATAACAACAACTTATCAAACCCTCAGTGATGAAGTGCGATAACGCATAATTCGATGATTTTATTCAATCAGTGGCTGCATATTGAAGATTATGATGTAATAATGTTTTAAAACTTGCTGAGAAAGTATGAAATCAAGACCGTCAGTTTAATTACATGTTTATTATGTCGATTTGATCTTTCCGTTATTTGTCGTCTGTCAATACCACGTAGATTTAAGTGCAACCGCTTGAAAAAACCCCTGTGCTATCAATCACACAATCACGCCCAAGGGGGTGTGTGTGTGTGTGTGTGTGTGTGTGTGTGTGTGTGTGACTGTTCTACCCTATCCAAAAACAACCGCACTGTTGAATGTAAAATAAAGGGGTTTTGTAAGCTAGTGTAAGGCGCTAAACCATCTTCAAAAGAACTTTGTCTCCCGTCTGAGCTAAGTTTCGAGCAAACATATTGTATCATCAAAAATGGCTACCTGCATTTGCGATTAGAAATCAGCTAGAAGTCTATGCATGAAAATGTAATAAGCAGCCCAAAATTAGCAAGCAAAATCACGAAAGTCCAAATACTACCTAAAATGTTATAAAACGTCCCCAAACATGTAATACAGTGGAACATAAGGTGCGAACCCGGAATGGGGTTAACAGACGAAACAAAACGACGGGGTGCTTTTTCGACTGGTATTGATGTTAATCATCTCGTATGTGACCAATGTATTTTATCTGGCTGCACTCCAACAAGTTTTCCAACGAACCAACGAACCATTTGAAGAAGATTAAAGGCGGATAAATACAAAAGATGCTCAGTAGCCAAGCGGGTCACCATCAAAAGTTAATTGTCAGTGTCATGAAGAATGACATATAACCAGATTACACTGGATTGTGAAGTTACACAAGTCATAGGTAATTTCAAGCGATGAAATGAAGTGATGGAATTATTTTGGCCTAGTAATCTCGATGATTGTGGATTAGATATTCAGATCGTGATCATATAAGCATGTTTATAGTCTTGCTTCTGACCCTAGAACCTTCTAGAATGGAAGTTTCCATTAAGGGACAGATTTTTTCAGAAAATTGTAATTGCGACTTAGATCAAGTGGATTATGATCTTGTTTATCGAAAAAAAAAAATCCTCATTCTTGCATTATCGTCTTTAACAGAATCAGTCTTATTGTTGTGTTCAGTATTTCATTTGGGTGGAATTATTTATTCAAATTATGATTGACTTGGAAATACAAAGTGCTCATCAATAATATTCTTGGACTGGAACATTAATTTGGAATTATGGTGAATTCAGAGAACAGTGCATTCAGACAAGGAGATTTTTGGATTTATTATTATTATACATCAAAAGACTGTCAGCACATCTCCACACTCCAGGTTATTGGTACATTAATATATTCAAGACCACGGGCACATCAATACATTCAATACTGGAATTTAAATGGAATACCACTGGATATCATTTGGACTTGTGATAGAACTTTAGGACTCTTGGGGATTTAATTCACAATACTGTAGTTCTTTTTAAATTTTTGCTTTGTATTCCAGGGAAAAAATAACTACTGAATTTTACAAAACTTGTTGGTTTTCTCTCTTTCTTGTTACTTAGTTTAAGACCACAGAGTCGTAACAACTGTGTGTTGGCTTTTGTCCCTTGTTATATGTTATGTAAGTTTTATTTAAATAGTGCGATTGACCTTTGTCCATAATTGAGGGTAAACGTTTAGGCCGACCTAACAAATGGATTATATACAACATATTACATAGCTAATTTTAATCTCTGGTTATAGATTATATATTATGAGTATTATTATTTATATGTAAACATCTTTACTGAATTTTGTTTACAGGGAAATTTCCATTAAGATAACCCTCATCCTGGTCATCTGTCTCTTAGGATTTTATATTATTGTTGTTTACATTGGAAGTACTCATTCCTATCTTAACATCCAAAGTGGAATCAGTCTTTTAGTTGCGTTCAGTTTTATTTTGCGAGGATTTATTTAAATTATTCACTGGAATTACAAAGTGCTCAATAATAATTTCGGACTCAGTCACTATTTTAGAATTATTTTTTAATTCATTTGAAGACATTCTGGATTATAGCATTGTGATACATCAATACTGTTAGCATATCAGCACTATTAAAGGCTATTGGTACATCAGCACAGTCAAAATTGTAATTCATTCGAAATGCTTTATACTTTCAACTTGTGATGAACATTTACGATTATATGGTAATTAATTCAAAATACTTCAGCTTGGTATAAGGATATTGTTTGAATAATATACACTCTAAAATGTTCAAATAAAGATAGCAAAGAACGTAATCAGCTGATAGATGCGACAAAACCATTTAATCTCCACTCGCGACAAAAAAATAGGTATAAAATGACGCTACTCACAATCATAAAAACTTGTTTAAAGCCATGTTCTTTTCAGATTCTTCCACCAACATACAGGATTCAGCTGTTGCGTACGTTCGATACATACATGATTCTTATAATACCCACGTAGGTATGCCGACACAGAGTGTTCGCAGTGCCCTCGTAGGTATACCAATATAAAGGGCTGTTATATTGCCAACTTAAGTATACCAACATACAAAGTTGTTATATAGCTAACATAGGTAAGCAAACAAACGGTGTTCTTATCGTGGGTTCTTTTATTGCTAATGTAGATATGCCAACGTACACGGTTGTTAAATATTGCTCACTCAAGTATGCCCCATGCAAAATTCTTATATTGCCTACGTAGGCATGCCAACATTTATGGTTCTTATATTGTCCACGTAGGTATGCCAGCAAACAAAGTTTTCTATTACCAACATAGGTATGTGAATATACTGGGATCTCATATTGCATGCGCAGGTATATCAATATATTGGGTTCTTATATTTCCAACATACAGGCTTCTTATACTGGTAATGACCCCGAATGGTCCAAGGTTTATACAGATCACTCTCACATCTCATCTTTGCCCGTGTGAGTTCGAGTCTCTGCGCTAACAACAGTGGTACGTGAGAAAGCTAGCCAGTAGCTTTCCGTGGGTCGGTGTTTCTTCATCCAAAAATAATACTGGCCGCCATATAATGTGCTGAAACATGGCGTTAAACCCACACGAACGGTGTTACTATAGGGAAGTCTTCTATTCATCTTGTGGGTTCAGTCTCAAACATTGAACATATTTACTAAAGTATTACATTTCCAAACCAACTGAACAAAATTGTCAGCAATATTTCAAAACAGACTGAAACATTTCTCCGACGATACCTGTCTGTTAATTTATATAAAAAGGTATTAGATAAAAGGTTACAAATATTTAGCGATGGCCACATTGAGAATAAGCAACTTATTAAGTGCATTGGAAATGTGCTCGTCTATCGGCCAAGTGCCTCGCTTGTGAGTGAAGAGGTGAGAAAACACACTCCATTAACACGGATGTTGAACCGTGAGTGATTTCCATTGTTCCTGAACGGGTGTTACATTTTTATGTGACCTTCTTTCGATAATGCAAAATGAATAGAAACGACGAAACAGATACACAATATAGAGTGACAAAGAACAAAATTTATTAGTAGATCTGCTCGAATACTGTATTGAAATGTTGAAGATTCTCGAGATAACTTTTAATCTATGGACTTTCACGTTGCTCCTTTTTATTTAAATTATTTTTAAAGTTATTAATTTCAATATTAAATGCGACTTTAAAAGCATCTAAGGTCCGCCTACCCTATCCCACCCCACCCAGGTCTCAAGTAATCGTGTATCTACTACAAGAAAGAGTAAACAATCTTCTGGGATCTATTAAAGCCAGGTACTCACAACTTTCATGACATATACTGCAAACAGAACAATCACATCTGGAGTAGATAAGTGATAGGAAGGTAGCTGTATAATGGTACATTAAAAATAAATAAATTAATTAATTAATTAATGAATTAATAAATACTGATAGGTCATAGCCATGTGGATATGCCTAAATGTATCTGAGAAAGAAAATCACTGGAAAAAAGGTCATAAGGAAAGTGTGACGGAAAAAAAAGACACAGTTATTTAGTATAAAATAATAACTAAACATATCATTGCAAAAATACTATTTTATGGTAATCTGTCGTTATTGTTACGCAGTTAAAGGGATGATTCTATTATTCATCTCTCTCTCTCTCTCTCTCTCTCTCTCTCTCTCTCTCTCTCTCTCTCTCTCTCTCTCTCTGCTATTCTAAATATCCATACATTGTTTTATCCAACCATCAATTCAAGCCCTCAATAAATACATAAATTTGCCTATCACCTGGACGAGAAAAGTGAGATTAATTAGTGTTTTCTCAGCTTTCTTCAAAACATTCAGAATATAACGAAATTCAATGTGAAAGGACACTACCAGAAAATTAAAAAGAAGACGTTGATGGATAAAACTGCTTCGAAGACAAAATTAAGCAATATTTTGTATTTAAAGAAAACAAAGCATCAAGTTTCTCGACAAGCGTTTAAACCAGAAATGATTTTTTTAATAGTCCTATATATGTACGAGGTTAAAAATATCTCTCTGTGTGTGCTCGTGTGCGTGCGTGCGTGTGTGTTTGTGTGTGTGTGTGTGTGCGAGAGAGAGAGAGAGAGAGAGAGAGAGAGAGAGAGAGAGAGAGAGAGAGAGAGAAATTGGGCTGAGGTGGAGATGGAGAGAGAGATTTCGGCGCTGCAAACTCGTCGATACAGGTAGTTGGACTTTTTGGGTAAATAGAACAGCCGCTAATATCTTCCATACTTCTTTAAATTTAATAACACAGCATTTAATAGTCATGGAATAAAACAAAAAGTCATTACATTAAGGTAAGCACAATTTGTTAATTAGATACATAGTTCACAATATTTACGCAGCGGACGATAATCAATGACTTTGAATTTCTTCTTTGAAAATATTGGTATTTTTGACAACAGTAACTAAAGGAATAGTGTTAAAATAAATAAAATAGAATACTCGAACATTCAAAGAAACATGTACCTCCTTGAAAACGTAAGTGAACACTGAAGTTTTTTGTTTGTTTGTTGGTTCTACCTTAATTAAAACTAATACTTACATGTACAGACTAGAGTATGTTTCAGTCAAGCATTTTCGTCAACAACATTTAACATTATTTAAGTCATTCAATTCTACTCCACTTCAGAAGTTTTCAACGGACAAAGAAACAGTGTGAATCTTTTCTAAATCTTCCGGCTCGTTGTTATATAATACTCACTATAGCGAAAGGATCTCTAATATTATGCGGGACAATCTGATTGGCTGAATAACATAGCGTCATGGAGAATAAATATTTAGCTACTAACATATATGCACAATGCTGTACATGTATTTAGCCTCAATATTGAACTCTTAAAAGACGGAGACATTACTGTTTTGAACTATAAATCGGTTTGTTTAGTTCGAGCAATGCATACCTGACGCAGTTTTGGTTACACGTATATCAATCACATCACTGAATGACAGATTTATATAGCCCGTTTTAAATATGTACTCCTGACTCGCTCCCAAAATATAAATGAACAATATAGTCTCCCTTCAAATAATTTAGTAGAAAGAAAATGAGAGAGAAAAATAAATTCCTAATGTATTCAGTCAACATGTATAAGTTGTTTGTTAAGCTATTACAGGCTAACTATCCTGAGTCAGCTTGGTGAAGATATGATGTATTTATATCAGAAATGCCTCAATGTTAGTTATATAATCTTCTCCAGTTTGCGAATCCCGAAAAAAAATAATAAAATAATAAAAAAAAAAAAAAATTAAAAGAGAATAATTCTGATTGAAAGATAAATGCATTGTGCCAAAATCAAAATCGCTCTTGAATTTTACATTATCTTGAATAGTGCTTCATGGATTACCTCCCCATAATATGTTTATCGCATGGTTTATTTAATAAACTACGTGTTTTTGTCCAACATAATTAAAAGAGAAAACAAAATATATAGATGCAAGTGACAATAGTCTGTATAAGTCAGGTTCGATATAAGATAACACTGAAGTGATTATTTTTGTCGAAGTTTATGGCAGATATTACACTAAAAAAAAGTAGACTGACCATACAATTCTGGGGCAAACTCACGTGGGCTGGCGATGAATCCGAGAGTTAATGTTAGGTAGATGTGAGCGCGTGCGCGCGCACGTGTGTGTGTGTGTGTGTGTGTGTGTGTGTGTGTGTGTAAGACATGTGGATCAACCCTAAAGCAAAAATCCATGACGTCATTACTTAAAGTAATAAGAATGACTCGATAAAAAAGAACCTTGAGATGAAGTTATATGTTGATGACAATTTCATGGAACACGCCGATGTGGAAAGAAATGATTTACTAGACTATATGTTGACAAAAGAAGTATACAATCCCGAAATTGATCGTTTCCATGGGAAAAGAAAATAATCCTGCAATTAGAATATATGGAATTATATAAAAGTAAAAAATGGATGAGCTTCAGTTTTAGAACATGGCCAATACGACGGAGATGAAGATGGAGGAGGAACAGACTTGATAGAAAGAAGAGACCCAAGTCTGGATGTGAGAGACATCGACGACACACATCTGAAAATAGTAGCATAACCGTGACGGGAACAAAATTATCCTAAAGTAATAAACCTCTGTAGCAGAGGTCTGTACGTGAGATAAGTTTACAGGAGAAAGGACTTAAATATACCCCGACACCAAAAGGAAACAAAGCTACGGGCAGACATAAAAGAATTCAATCATAAATTGAGACTTAGCTAAATCCTTTACGCAAGTGAGGAGGAAAATGGAAAAGAAAATCCCTTGGTTAAAACCAAAATGGAATTGAATTCACCTAAAAGTACAAAGTTTTAGAAGATGATATTAAATCCTTACGAGAATATCAACTAGAAAGTAATCACAAAGCAAATAATAACAAAACAAAGCAGAAAAAAAAGACAAGCATTAAAAGCGTTGTAAGAAGACAAATCAATTATTAGCTGACAAAAACGGATCTTCTATACTTACGAACAGCAATTTTTACAGAGATAAAATATATGAAAATGCTGAACGATAAGGAATTCTACCAGGAAATAAGTTGACAGGCCTATACGGACACATGAAGACTAATAAATAATGTCACTGAAAAATTTGGAAATGACGTATATAAAGAAAAAAGGATTATTGAACTAGTCTTGAACATTTTACAAGTTACTTTTACGGCTACTCGAAAATCTTCAAAACTAATACCATCGCAGAGGAAAAGGAGCAGCAAAATTTGGAATATGTAAGATAAACAAGTCTGAGATATAAAATTTCGACCTATTATACGTGGACCAAATAGTTTGCACACAAAAACTAAGTCATTTGCTTGATATTATATTAAAAGTTCTTTATAAAGAAGTTTCTAGTTTCACAAGAGATATTATTTTTCTCAACCAATTACCAGACATCACGACCAATGAATCAACACTCTCTACTTTTGAAATAGCAAACTTATGCACTAATATTCCATGTGACCTTAGATTTGAAGAAGTGAAATTTTGACTAAAGAAAAAAATATGAAGCATATATTCACAACTCAATCATGAATTTATAATTTAGTCCTTTAAACTAGTACTTGAACGCAATATATTTCACTTTAATTAAAATTACTATGTACAGAAAAAAGCACAGATATGGATAACAAAGTGCTATCAACTTATGCTATGCTAGTCTTGGGGTACTTGGAAGGGTCATTATAGAGGACATGAATTGCAATTCAAAATATGTGATTTATGCATCGATATGTGCAAAAAATGTGAAGCTTTTGCATGTCAAACGTAAACTGAACCAAGAAAAAGAATGACAGTACATAGATAGCAAACAAGAACAGGAGACCGTAGATTAAGTTAACAAACACCTGCATAAAAGTCCTTCCCCAATATAAATTATTTAATGATAATGAAAATTTAAGAGAACAAAAGGGTCTATTTCAAATGCAAAATCCGTTCTCTACAACAAAATCCATTCTTGTTCATGAAGTGGATAGTTTGCCACCTGTCCTATTAATTGGATTCATAAAATAAATTTCTTTCTCTCACAGAATGTTGATTGTATAGATGGTTCTACATTTGTATTTAAAATTAGCAGAATCAAAACCTGAATGACCAATAGTTCAAGTTGTTCTTGTTAACTTGTGTCCTGCTTTCCTGTATTGTATTTTGCTTTCCTGTAAGCTGCTCCAAACTTGCTTTCTCTTTTAATTAAACCTCTTCCTGGTCTTTGTATCTATATTTATATTTTCCTATCTGCATTTTTTCTAAAATTGTTTTTTTTTATCTGTTGTCTTCTCTTATGATAAAGATAAACACTTATAGTTGATTTAATTGTTACTGGTTGCTTTTCTTTTTATGTCATTAGTAATGTTCAAGTGGGGGAAGGAACATGCCATTATTTCATCATGTTGTGAAACTTTGCTGCAGTTGCTTCCTTAATAGCTTTTTCATCAAAACCTACCAGTGTTGTACTAGCAACATTAAAGAACAAATATGCCTGTAACTATTCCTGATCAACACAACCCAGCAGCTGAAACTGTTTCCATACTGCCTATAACCAATATAAAGCCTTTTATGCCATTTTGTATTTCTTATTCATGTCGTGATGGACTCTGATCAAGTTTAATTTCAGTTACTACTAGATGTCAAAGCTTCTGTGTAAACTGAGTATTTAAATCTCTAAGTTCATACAACATGAGGTTGTACGGGCTTTTACTTCATCCAGATTTTGCAAAAAGTCTTCCAATTGTAATTCTTTTTAATTTTGCAGCAATTCTTTGTGACAGACGGTTGAATGTATGTGCTAAAATAGTGCATGGTAATTTTAACCAGGATAAATGCATTGTTGATTGAGTTTCTGTATGAATAGCTACAACACTTTCTTGAATAAAATATGAAAGAAGTATAAATGACATCATGACTGCATCAACATCTATGTACTGTAATGATCATTTATATTACCATGATCAAGCTCTCTTATACGAGCTTTTAGTCTTTTATATTCACCATTTATTGTACTCAAGGTCTCGTATTCTAGATTTTATTCTTTGACACTTTACCTGCTTTGTTTCTTTTAATGTAGTGAAAGTCAACTATATATTTTTCAATGTTACCTCTGTATGCAAAATTTGGTTGAAAACCAATAATCCTTGGTAAAGTAATGCTGCATTAATCCAACCCAGCAGGGCAGGAAATCAGAATCCCTAACTACTGTAAATGATGTCATGGAATGCTGGAAACAGAAGTCATTAAAGGCCTCATCAATATAAAGCCCATACTAAATCTGATTGAAAACCAACAAACATTGGTCAAGTTATGCCGTGCAATCCAGCCAGAATGACAGGCGGTAGGGGGGCATAACTCCCACAAATGAAGTGGAACTTTGGAAATCAAACTCTCTCAAGGTCTTGCAAATATAAAGCAGCATCCCATATTTGCATGAATCCAACAACCTTGGTGAACTCATATCCAAAGTCGTGTTGATGGGCAATTAGAGGGCATGCCTCCTGTGACTGATCTTGTGGAACGTTGGAAACAAAACTAATTAAAGGTCAAGGTCTCCTCAACATAGCGCTGCATACCAAATTTGATTGAAATCCAAGAAACCTTGGTATGGTTCTGCTGCAGAAACCAAACTCATGAGAACAGATAATCAAGGGCCGTAACTCATCATCGTGATGACCGAAAAGGCTGGAGGTTAAATCTTTCAAGGTTTCATCATATAAAGATGCATACTAAATTTGGTTACGATACAGCAATTTCCAGAAAAGTTATTCTGCAGAGCACAAATTGCTAACGAAAAGATGAATTGAAAGATGTAGTTACAACAGAACTCTGTTGACTTCATTAAATGGGGCCCTAATATGGCCTTCAATTCCTTTTCAGAATTTGGGATTACAATTGTAATTCTGTGGAAAGCTATATCTCAACTGCTCCCTTCATGTAACCTAACAGTGCAGGAAATGGTGAGAGCATATTAAACATCACTGGGTTCAATGTGCTCATCAAATTTAGTACCATATTTACTGTAAATGTTGGAAAACCCTTCATTAATTTCTAAAGTCATTATTTTGTGCATGGTGTTTTCTGGGACAGATCTTTGTTTTTGAGTCGCA
This sequence comes from Megalonaias nervosa, assembly GCA_016617855.1. Classification (NCBI taxonomy): domain Eukaryota; kingdom Metazoa; phylum Mollusca; class Bivalvia; order Unionida; family Unionidae; genus Megalonaias; species Megalonaias nervosa. Next base: position 127,751 of record JAECUM010000734.1, read on the forward strand.
AGTTTTGGATCATCATTTCAATCATAATATCAATGCTCAGCTGGTAAATGATAAATAAGAGTATAAATTTTTGGATCTAAAAATTGAAATCATTCAAAACATGCATATAAAAAATGCACTAAAACCTACACTTTATTAAAAATAACGAATTTTTTGAAACAGACTGTTTTTCACACATTTCTTTCTCACTGCAAACTTTTGAAGAACAAAATTGTGTAAATCTAGATACAATATTGGAAACTCGAGACATTTACAGTATGTACAAAATATTTTAAATTAAATTATTTTTACATTATCATGCCAGTTTTATTATGGTATACAATACAAGACACAAATATAAACATTTGAACTTAAAATATTAAATTTAATATTACTTGCCTCAGAGTGGAGTATCCATCAATGTTGTTTACCTTCAGTTGTTTACAGGCAAGTATATTGTTTTCATTTTTGTGCAAGTCTGAACAACTAATAATTTGAATTATATTTTGCGTTTTCCTTCATGCTGTGTTTAATGCATCAAAAATTCTGATTTGATTCATATTTGCCATTTTGTTAGCTAGGCCTAATTCCCAAGCAATAGTTCCTTAGTTATCTGCCAGTGCAAAGCCCTTAGTCTGAAACTTTTTGATCAAGGTGCGAATTTGATACTTACATAGTGCCAAGTAGTCCTATATTCAATTAACAGTTCATTGGAACTTCCTGTGATCATGCTGTACAATTGAAACCTATTCAGTTGCATCATGTGCTTTAATAGGTTTCACAGAATGTATGCTCCAAGTGTCACTTACAGTGACCAACTTTTCCATGTTTTAATTTATTTTCAAAATTCCTGTGAATGCTGGTAAAATGAAATCAGTGTTGGTTTCCCTATGTCGGCCTTCTTTTTATATCAATAAAATCAGCATACTTGAAAGTATCCAAATAATATTTGTATTTGATAACCCGAGTTGAAACAATAGGTTTATATATCTGTATCAGGTGTGTTTATTCATTACCCAAGCTTCTTTTGTTTGCCATTTGTTATCATAATTGATACAACCAAACATTAATGTCTGCAGGATACAATAGTAAACACAGTATTAATTATCTTTACGAATACTTTCGTAATCTGTGCTAGCAAAAGTAGTGTCATTTGCACTCACAATGAATATATTTAATTCTGGTTTTTTTGTGAATTATTGTTTCACTGTTAACTTGGATATAATACTCTTGGTTATTTTGTACCATACACAGTGTTATGCATGAACTGCTGGTGCCTCGAAACAATTATTTTTTTCCCCCTCTCTTTCTCATTTGTAATTTTATTGGATCCAATTTTCAGTTTGATAACATGTTGAAACCCTTGAGTAGAATCAAAAACATGATGCATTTATACATCTTCACATCAGCGAATAGCATGTGAATGTTGCTACTCAAAATATAAGTGATACACAATATAGATGTGTATGCAATATCACAGCGTTTGATTTCAGATAGTGGATATATTTCTTTTGCACATAAATTTCTTATGAAGAACAAAAACTAAAATAAGAACAGTACCAGGTTAGTTTCTTTCAATGTATTATCAAATAAGTAGGGTTTTTTTACCTACTTTATTGTAACATGCAAGGGGGGGGGGGGGCAAATTCAACAACTTGTTTTGTGTCGATAAGTTCTGTCATATATAATCTAGGTAACAAAAAGTTTAACCATAAGTTATCGAAATGGAAAAAAAATCATTCAATTTATCTTGTCCAAAGATATACAGTAAATACGATTACCAGTTTTGTGCTGATGCCGATGTGCCAGTAAATCCTATACAAGCATACAAAAATGTCAAGATAACGTGGAATGGAAAAAGGAACACAATCTTTCTTGTATTAAAACTTAGGTCTACCATGATCTACTATTGGTGGCAGTTAGTGGTTTTTCTAAGACAAATACACAAATCAAATAAAATTTTTGGACTGTAAATGCAATTTGAAAGATGGAGTGAATACAGAAACTTCCTGTTCATGGTTCTGGAACAAAACAATAACATGAAAAGTACTGGGAAGTCCATTCCAGGCTATTTATAGGCCTACTGTGTTTAAAAGTCCTCTAGGTTGGAACTAGTGGGGAATGACATGAATGACCATGGGTTCCAGTGACCTTGGTATTTGGATAAGATATACGGTCTTGCATGAAACTTAGTGTGTGGAGACCATTATTTTCTTACAAGACTTACCATGGCATTTTGACTTCCAAATCTACAAGTTTCTTGATCACCCTAAATGCAAGGTACATACATACAAGTACTCCAGAACAAATCTTATTCTTCAAACACAAATTTTTCTCTATGTTACAATGACCACTTTACCTTTTGACCCCCAAGTCAATGTTGTTCTTACCCAGTGTAAACCATCCACAAACTTTGGTCAAGGTACATGGTCAAGAACTAAACCTGTTGGCAAAAGACACTTTTCTTTTTTCTGCAATAGTGGCACTAACCTTATATCAATTGGTTTCCAAGTGCATGAAGCCATCTACAAAGTTTAGTCAAGGTCTATTATGGATAACAAATGCTATTGTGTGGAACTCATTTTCTTCTCGGGGCCCCGAGTGGCCGAGTGGTCTAAAGCGCTCACCGTTACGGATCACTGCCATCTCACCTCTGTCTGCGTGAGTTCGAGTCTCAGGCTCGGCTAATGTGGACACGTGAGAAAGCCTGCCAGTAGCTTCTCGTGGGTCGGTGGTTCTTCCCGGGGTTTTCCAGGGTTCTTCCTCCACCAATTATACTGGCCTCCATGTATAGCCTATCTTGTGCTGAAAAATGGCGTTAAACCCTACAACAACAACAACAACAACAACAACATTTTCTTCTCCCAGTTACAATGACCTTGATCTTCGACCTTCTGAATACAGAATCAGAAAGCTTCTTCCCTACCCCAAGTGCAAGCTATTCACAAAATCTGATTTCTCTCTGTGATGCAAAACTAATGCTCTTTTGAAGAAACCTTTTTTCTTTTCTCAGTTACTATAACCTTGACTTTGGTGTTTTGACTCCAACATTGATTTACTTCATCTTCACCACAAGTGCAAGCCATCCATAAAATTTGGTCCAGGTCTGTCATGTAGAACTAATGTTATTGTATGGAAGCCAGATTTTTTTATTTTAGCCACATAAGCTTGACCTTTGGCTTTATTTCCTTGAAGATGACAGGTTTCTTCCTTATCCCCAATGCGGGCTGTTTCCAAAGTTTAGTGAAAGTAGAAGGTGGAGAGTTCCAATTACTGAGGAGAAATGAAACAGGAAACAGATGGAACAAAATAATATGCTGCATCTAATGGTGGATATATGAAGAACTAAAATCCCAATTACTGTACAAAGATAAGCTGTCTTCTGTACTTTGCTTCTTTAGGCTTTAAATAACTTCTATCTAGTTCTGTTAAGGTCTTTATGGCAGTAAAATTTACAAAATTAGGCTGATTATGGATCTGCAGTTTTCTCACAAATCATTTACAGAAAACAACACCATTAATTTATTCACTACAACTTTTATTCACATTTTTCACAATAAAAACACTGGACAACTGATACTAAATTCTGACATATCAACTACATAGTAGTAAATAAAGCTTTCAAATACACATAACATTTCATCACAGCAACTGCAATGGTCTTTCATAAGCAGGCTAGCTGATATGAAATCTATCAAATGCAATCGTAACTAATGGTGTGCACATCATCTGAAAACAAGAAAGCAGTTACATAAAAAAGTGAACACATACTGTAGACAATACTGAGATTCATATTTACAAAGATTACATCATAACATTTAATATAAATCTCTCATAATAAATCCATACTTGATGATGGGCACATCCCCTTGTTTACCAGCTTTTGACAGATTCTTAAAAAGTTGTCTTTCATGTACCAACCTCTGTCTATTCAAACACTGGTTTCGGGGTTGTGTGACATTTCATCAGACTTCAAAAACTGTATTTTGCACATTTGTGGAAATTCTAAATACACACCATTGCACAATATAATCCTAAATCCTTCAGAGCCCAATCCAATTTGGAATCGATGATAAACTCATATAACATGCAACAATCGTGTAGCTGTGAAGTGAAACACAATCAGACAATAGATTTCCTTCACTTCTTTCAAGAGTCTCTTCTCAGTTCAATATTCATATTTCTAACAAAAAATGTTCATGTATAATGATTTGCATTGAAAATCTCATAAAATAGACACTCAACATTGTCTGACACCAACAGAATGAAGCATTTTTTTTTTTTTTTTAATCAGATGTGGAAAGGATCATGTTTCAAAACTATTTTCCTACATCCTCTGGATTAGAACATTCTTTGGATTAGAACATTCTTTGGATTAGAACATTCTTTGGATTAGTACCTCACATGCTGGCCTCAGCGAGTTAAATATATATACCCTCTTCAGACCTGTTTATCATGAGGATATCATTAATTTCCCTGAGTCCAATCCATAATTTTAGCTACCTGTTCCTAGTCTGTTTACGTAACAGTGATAGCTAGTCTATTATCAGGGCTGTACAATTAAAACATACCTGGGAACCAGGGAAGGCACTTTTAATGTGGGATACTGACTCATAGATGCAATTTAGAATTTTCTTATCATTTTGATATAAATTGTGAAATCAAAGTACCCTAGCATATATATTTGAAAACTGCCTTCCCTGGGTACCATGTATGTTTAAAAGGAACAGCCCTCAATGGTTTTCTATAAATTCACGAAGTATACATGTGGCTATTTCTCACATAAACCTTTCTCTAATTAACTGTTCCCCCACCCCCAAAAGTAGTATGCATCAACTGTCTGAGGGAAGGTCACAGTTGTTTGTGCATTCTTTCGTCTCTAATAAAAAAAAGAAAAAGAACATAAAAGGTAAAAATACATTTCCCACCGCATCATGGACTTCAATATACCTGACCTTCAAATCTCACAGGAGCAAGATTCTGTTTACAGCATGATTTCAGAATGTCAAAATCAAGAAGACCTTGAACCTTAACCCATATTTTAAAAAACATTCATAGCAACCACTGGGAAATTGAAGCAGTAAAAAGCTCTGCACCTTTTTGGAAAAGATTTAAGAAAACTACATTCTATTTAAAATCAAATCCAAAAGTTATAAACAACAATTCTGTCATGAATAAAATTCTGTGTACAAAAGCTTTTCATTATTTAATACAATCTATTCAATTAAAGAACCAATACCTGCATTAATATGAATAAAAATAACTGAAAAATGCACAACAAAAGCACTGTATCCTCCTGGTTTGATTTAAGAGACCAAGTCCACTCAGGTGGTGCTCACAAGTTTCATATTTTGCACAGGGTTAGAATTTTAAAGAAAAAGAATTTCCCTGGGTGTCCTCACTGGTTATACTGGTTATTTAAAAAGGACATTGTATATCTTAGGTATTATTCAAAGAACCTTTAATTCCTTTTATTTTAGTGTATGATTGATGGGTGTAATATGGGTTATAGATTATACAGCTTGGCCTTACTACAAATGTGCACCTCTCAAAAAACTGCTAGCTCCATTTGGTCATTTTCACTTCCTGGACTTCTGAGATAAATTGTAAAAAGAAAAAAGAGCTGATAACTTTTTTTTTACATTTTATGTATTTGGTAATTCATTCATTGCACTTTCAGAAGCTGTCTAGTCTGGCAAAATTCATTTTCCCTATTTTATTAACTGCTAAAGATAGTGTACTTTAGACTAATTCAGGCTGATTTTTTAGCACAAGGGAGGAGTCATTTTAGTTAACTGTGTGCTTAGATATTTACAATCTCTTCAAGTACAATATCCAATGAAATTTCAGCCCCAGTACATTAAAGTAACATAGAGGTATGCCAACATTCCATTGTGCATGTTGCAAATGTAAACAACTTTACCTTACACCCACCACTTTCTCAGAAGTTCATAATAGCTGTATCTGTAGAGCGCCCCCATAAGGAACACATAGGTATTATTATCGTTTGATTTCATTTTGGCTTTATGACTGAAACATTTAAGTCGCAAGCATCAAAACAGTCCATTTTAATAATTCTACTGTATTTCCCCCACAGAACAGAATATATTAGTGTCCGAGTCCCACACAAGCCCAGCCCCCCACCCCTTATGATGAAAAGTGAGCTATTTTAAAAATGCACATTACATTTTTTCAACATAGCAACTAATATTATGATGAAAGACAGGAACATGAAACTTGTCATAATTGTTCCTCAGATGTCACCAATAAATTTTACAATTTGAAAAGGGATGGAACTGATTAGGTTGATGGAGGTCAAAGGTTAGAATATTTGCTTATTGTTTAACATGGAAGAAAGAGGATCTGCTTTGGCCTTACTTCAAATGTGCACCTCTCAAAAAACTGCTAACTCCGCTTGGTCATTTTCACTTCCTGGACTTCAGAGGTAAATTGTAAGAAAAAGAGCTGATAACTTTTTTACATTTTATATATCTGGTAATTCATTCATTGCACTTTCACAAGCTGTTATTGTCTAGTCTGGCAAAATTTATTTTCCCTATTTTAATAACTGCTAAAGATAGTGTACTTTAGACTAATTCAGGCTGATTTTCTTTTAGCACAAGGGTGCAGTCACTTTTGTTAGCTGTGTGCTTAGATCATTTACACTCTCTTCAACTACAATATCCAATGAAATTTCAGCCATGGTACATGAAAATAACATAGAGGTATGCCAACATTCTCTCCACTGTGCATGTTGCAAATGTAAAGAACTTCACCTTACACCTGACACTCTCTCAGAACTACCTAACATCTGTAGAGGGCCCCCTCAATGGACATTTCTATAATTTATTCTAGATCCAGGGTGGGATGCAAAACCTCAGGAACAATTACTGGATTTATTTGTTTCCCTCTAGGATACAGTAGGGACATATTAAGAATTTTGTATGGATTTTAAAAAGCTGTGAAGCATTTACTGATATCCTTCTGTGGGATGAATGAAAAAAAGTTTTATAATGATTTTAAAGCACTTTGAAACATTTTACTCATAGTTCTATGGGAATATATGAAGAATTTTATATGGATTTTAAAACATTTAGAATCATCTGATCCATATAGTTCTATGGGAATATATGAACAATCTATACGGATTTAACAATTTTGAGAAGCATTTGACCCATAAAGTTCTGTGGTGATATATAAAGAATTTTATATGGGATTTTAAAACATTTAGAAGCATCTGACCCAGATATTTCTTTGGTGATATATGAAAAATTGAATATGGATTTTATAATGCTCCAAAGCATTTTAACCATATAGTTGTTTGGTGATGTATGAAGAATTTTATATGGATTTTAAAACATTTAGAATCATTTGATCCATGCAGTTATATGACTTTGTGGCTCACCCAATGAACAGTGCTGAAATTATTTTGAACAAACACACACAAAAGACAAAAACTATAAGATCTAAAATTTTTGGCAGAAGATTTAGCATTAAATACGGTAGGCTGTTTCTCAGAAAACTGTTTGTTCACCACACAATTACCAACAATCCATCGGCAAGATCAGCATGGCACCTGCAAACTGTCCACAGCCAAGCCATACTTAACTCAAGGTATGTCAAAGCAAAGTGCACACATCATATATTCTCACAGTCTGAGTCTTGCTATGATTTGTGTCCACCTAAAAATGGTCTACCAATGATTATGTAAGTATTATGGACCCAATAAAAATCCAGACAATCGTCTGAACACAGTACATGTTTACAATGTAGAAATAGAAAGTCTTGTTACCAAAACCCCCACATTAATATAAATCATGATAAAACCATAACAAATGGGTATCCCAAAAATTAAACATGACAAATTGGGTCGATTTTTCCTGTAAGATCATCATTTTACATTGTTAGGCACCGTAAAAAAATGTGCTTGTAAATAATTTAACAAATGGTTTGGGAAGAAAAGCAAATTTAAAAACATGCAAACCATACAAAATTTTATTTGTCAAAGAGTATGGTGAGCTATCTCACCTATCATACTTTGCATTAGATTATGGTTCCAAACAAATTTAATTTCAGGGAATGATATTCAGTTAATGGTTTCAAACAAATTTAGTTTCAGTCAACGGTATTGTATTTGGTAACTGTTCATTGTTTCACAGATCAGAATGTCCAAATTTCCTTTAATCTGACAGAGAATCAAACTATCCCTTTAATCTGCCTAACGATAACAGAGAAAGAAACAAATAAGGACTGAACATTTACTTCATACCAAATGTCTCCAAATTCATATCAGAAACCTTCAGGTACAAGGGAGAGAGACTACACAATGAGTGTTGTCCATTTAGAAAAAACCCATTTGTAATAACTACTAAATACTTATATTGATTATGCACATAACACATGTCATACATACTGTATCTTGCATATACATTGAACATTACTTATTGGATTGAGTGCCAATATGAAGAACTACATTTGCCCAGAAAATGGCAGTACAAAATAGGACTCTGAATACAACACAGTTTTGCCAATCATAAATGAGGTTACTGTATCTCTCTGGCTGAAGCAAATTACTTAAATGCACAAATACAGTGCTCCCTTGTTATAATGCCACTGGAAATAATAATCTGGTAATAGTTAAAATGTAGAGCTGACCATGGCTCCCACTTTTCTTCCCCCCCAATACATCTATGAAGAATGAAAACAGTGGATCTCTACTAGGTCAATGATACTTAATGAGGATAAATACAGTACAATAAAATAAAACTGCTTAGTGTAGATACTTGTATATAGGTCTATACCAACAGCCAAAAAAACCCCCCATAGATCCTGGTGTGCCACTGCAGAATGCTTTGGTAGATCAGGTCTCAGTGTTTGTTCTACTGAGTACTCCTAACAAACTACACAGATCCAGATCTGCTGGTACATTATGCAGTGGCAGATTTGGGTCTATGCTGTTTGCTCCCACCTTGTTCATTAGCCTTTGCATGTAAAGTCTATCTCACTGTGTTGGCATTGTAAATGTACAACAAAGTTACTTGTACTACCTGAATATAACATATGGTTTTATTACTAACTATGCAATGCCTCTGAATTATTTGATCCCTGAAACATGAAAAATTTAAGACTATGTTTACAATAAAGATTTTCTCCACCGATTTTACTGTTCGCAAAGCATTATGGGATCAGAAGTTACTTTTTGTATTGACATTAAATCTAGCACAGTACATTTCAAACCTAAATTTGTAATTAAAAAAAAAAAACTTAAAAAATGATTCATTGATCAAATGATTTAACTACATCTGAAAAAGGCTACAAAACAGTCCAGTTTATCATGACCAGTAACTGCATTCTAATGAGGGAGTCATGTACTTGTATGTCAGTTTATAAATATGTCAAAGTATTATGCCATTTAGTATTAGAGTAATCAATGGTAATTATACAAAGTTATACTTTTGAATAACAAAGTCAATAACAACAATAACCATACAAAATTTATACATAGATCCTACATATATCTACACAATGAGACATATGGTCATTAAATATATGCTAATGGGATATACTGGATTCAATTACAGTGCATGGGAAGGAATGGGATGTAACTAATATGGGATATCCAAAATTTTGTCAGTTTTAAATCCATATTAAGATTTCCTACTATTTGTCTGATGTTGGGTTCAGACAAATGACAAAGTGCCTCAGACAATCCTAATATGTGTGATGTCAGGTTCAGACAAATGACCTCAGACAAATATTTAAATTTTGAATATTACATATATAGCAGAAACCTAGACTCTTTTCTCTCTTCCTAAATAAAGTGATTTTTACAAAAAAAATGCCATCAATTCCACAAAAAGTAAGGTACTGATATAATGTTTACATCAGATCAATAAATGTACTGCAAGACCCCCAAAAATTGTTAAAGTTATAGATAAAATCACACTGATGTAACCCTGGTCATAAAATATAATAAAGCATTTGATATGAGACATATACTACAGTACCTTTGATTTAGTTTGAGGTTGCTCATCACAGACATAAGACCTTTTCAATGAAGAATAAATATAACACTATGACAATATGTTAAGCCCAGTTGGTATGATTGGTCTGATCATAAGATCTTGCATTGTGTTCTGTGTGGTAAAATAAAAACTGTCTTAAAAGACCATTGCTATGTGAAAACACCTGTCTTGAGAGACCATATTCTCAAAGTACATATTTATTGATTACACAGTGTTATAACCTGTATTTAGACAGCACATGTCTTGAGAGAACATACATTTTTGGCAGAAGAGGTGGTCTTTCAAGACAGGTTCTACTGTATCTCAATGTCAGTTTACAGATGTGTTGCAAAACCTGTCTTTTAACAATTACGGTTCATATTCTGTGCTGTATCTCAGTTTTTCTTCAGGATGAAGTCAATGAGGTAGTCAATGGGACAGGGACAGAAACTTCATGTTGTCTCATTTTCCTACAAGCTGTAGTCTATAAGGTAAAGATGAATGGCAGGATCTTCCAGCTGTCTGCTTTCCTTCAGGCTGCAGACATTGAGATTGTCAAAGTAGATGAGCATAAACATATAGCTGTTCCAGTATTCCCCCAGCCTGTAGTTAATGAAACTGTCAAAGGAGGTCACGGACTTCAAGCCATCTCAGTTTTCCTCCAAGCTGTAGTCAATACAGTTGTCAAGGGAGATGGGCACGAACTTGCATTTTTTTTTTTTACTTTTCCTCCAGGCTATAGTCAATGAGGTTGTCAAAGGAGAAGGGCATGAATTTGTAGCCTTGGCCAGTGTAAAACTTGGACTGAAACTCCACCCTAAGTGAAACAGAAACAGAATAGTCAACATGCCATAAAATCTTCAATGCAATACAACTACTGCAATATATTACTGCATTTATATTCATACTCCTTAAAGATAACAGTGAGCATCCATGTCTGTCTGACCTACTATCTGTTCTTTAAATTGAATTATGTCTGATCTCACTGAAAGTGGGTGATCATGCACACATTTGGCAGGGTTTCAGTGAATGGGAAGGACAGAAGACGTTGTTAAAAGTTTAAGAGAAGTGCAGATATTTGTGATGGTTTTTATCTTTACTCATCATGTACATTTATATACAACACAACATGACCACTTTCCTCTGCTACCTCCCACGAAAAGACTGGAGGACTTGAAACTGAGTACTGAGTCTATTATTGGTAATAACCTATTAAAATAAGGCCAATGAAAAAGAAAATATGTCTGGCTCTGGTAATCCAACCTACCTTGATTTAAATACCAAACCCTGTAAATTTTATCACATATGGAAAAAAAAAAGAAATACCAACTGTTCCAAACTTCTCACATCAAAACTGGTAACTTTAGATCAGAGACTATAACATGAACTAACACAGGCTGAATAAAAATGGTAATAAAATAAAACCCAAGTTTTTTTCAAACCATAAGAAGAATCACACATTTTTTATCTTTTATATTGGCCTAATGCCCAAATCTTTCTGGAAAATGATATCATGTAATTGCTTGCAAAATATGAAGATTCATAGCTAATATGATTGAAAACAAAAAAATTTTGACCACTAGTTTTTCACAAGTCATTAAGAAATAGTCAAAGTCACTCAATTCAAAAACTTTGCAAAACATTGTCCAAATCTGTTGTCATCAAATTTGGCTAAGATCTTGTCAAGATAGAGCTTTTCAGGAAACTTGCCTGATGTCAAACAAAAGATGCAGATCACTGAGTGTTCAAAATACATTGGGATATATAGTCATTTTGAATTGGTCAAGACCCATAATTCTTAGTTATCACCAAACTCATCTGAAACATTGCTAAGAGAATTTATTAGGAACTGAGGACTAAATCAAAACCAAAAGGTTCATAAACTGCATTCAGAAACTGGTGTATGAATAAGTTATTCATGAGTCATAGCCGTAAAATATTGTCAAATATCTGATTGTCATATGAGGTATTGGAGAACATCTTAAGGTGAAGCTAAGCAACAAACTTAGTTAAAACCAACTGGAAAATGTGAACACCAGAGTGTTCATACTTCAGTTAAATGCATATTCCATCTTTCAGTGGCCCTAACTCTGTAAATTAGGAACAAAATCAATAATCATTTATTTTATCCAAGATCATGCTGAGCTAAAGCTTCAATAAAAAAATTAAATTGGAATCAAGTAAAAATGTAGATGCTAGTGCACTGGTATTTAAAATATGTTCAGAATGTGCTCATCATCAAATTCATCCAAGCTCTTGTAAACCATATAATGTTCATCAATCTCAAATGGCTTGAAAGTTACATGGCAGAAGGAAAGACTGTCAAAACAAGAAATATTGAGCCATGACCCTGACCATAAAAATGAGACTCCCAATATGGCTGCAACACACCTTCTAATAATGTGTATCAGGTTCCATTCCTTATCTCAAATGGCTCGAGAGTTAGAGAGCAGAAACTGTGATGGAAAACATAAAATACTGAGCTGTGACCTTGACCTGAAAAGAGGACACCAAATGTGGTTTGAGACACTCCTTCTACTAATGATGTATAAATATATAAAGTTTAATCTCTTAAGCTAAAATTGCTTGAAGGTTAAAGAGCATAAAGGTGACTGTGAGGGAAAGCTGAAAATATGAGGCTGTACCTTTGATCTTGAAGACTGGATCCCAATCTGGTATGTGACTCACCTTCTAATGATCATGTGTAAGTCCAATCACAGATTACCTCTAAATCTTCACCAGATGAATAATTCTGGGACATTTCTAATGGGAAATGCAAATGGCAGATCTCTGCTAACAATCAGGAACTTTTTATACCAGATATGGAATGGGGTATCATTTTTTTTATTCTGACTAGTCACCATAAATGTTTAGTCAGCAGTATTCCCCTTTCAGAAGATCTTCAGAAATAAATTTTTCTTATTTAAAGAAAAGAAAATTTTATATTTCACCCATCAAAATTCCCTTGTAAGAAATTTTGATTTATTTCTTTCCTGAATCAGCCATTTGAAATTAGGTCCACATATTACAACAGATGATGGCCTGAAAATGTTTTACAATTTATATCCTAAATATTCCCATGGCCACAAATGAATGTTTTCTCTTGACCTTTTAAAGATCTTGAATTTTTTTTCTCACCATCCCTTTCCTAATGTTTCTACAATGATCTTGTAAAGTCAAATAAACCCCTGAGTACTCACCAGTGGAGACGGAGGGCATGGAGGAAAGCAGATAGTCCCTCCATTACAACGAGGATGACAAGGGTAAGAAAGGCCCAGACTGTAAATACTGGAACTAGTAGGAAGGCTCCAAACAACCCATCCATTCTCAGCACAGTGCTCATCACCATTCCCCATAAAACCTCTGACAGCTCTGAAATACAGTGAACAATAACAGAATGTCAATCTGATTAAAACTGACATAATGGAGATCTGACACGTAGTAACAGAGGTTCATGTTATGGTGACCTCTGGAATCCATGTTCCACAAATTTTAGTAGTTGAACTCATTAAGCATTACATTTTGTGTTAGGGAAAGTTATCATTAGTGACAAAACCTTACTATTAATGCTTTTAACTTTCAAAAATATGACAGCTGTAATTTATCAAGTAAAACGATTCAACAGAGCACAGTCTCATATTAGTCTCCATGGTTAAACAATTCAACAGAGAATGACCTCCTATTGGTCTCCATGGTAAAACAACTCCACAGAACATTGCCTCTTCTTGGTCTCCATGGTAAAACAATTCATCAGAGCATGACCTTGTATTGGTCTCCATGGTAAAACAATTCACCAGCGCATGACCTTGTACTGGTCTCCATGGTAAAACAATTCACCAGAGCATGACCTCATATTAGTTGCCATGGTAAAATAATTCACCAGAGCATGACCTTGGATTGGTCTCCATGGCATTACTTATTGATATTTAAATAGCCAATCAGCCTGACAAGCAAGCTGGACAAAACTAAATACTGTGCAGCCTCACCAGAACAACAATCTGAATTGGGGTGGGAGGGGAAACTAATTGTAATTATGCAATAATACTTACCTGCCATTATTTCATTGTTTACCTTTCTGGGATGCAAGTCACCATGTCCAAGGTTAAAAATTATGTACTCCAAAAATTGGAATGGAATGTTTTAAAACACTAGAACAGAAGGAACACTCCTTGGACAACAGACCTGGAAGAAGGTTTTCTTTGCAATTAGTGCCAGGTAAGCATTACATAATGAATACTTGTTTTACCCCCACCACCACCACATATTAATAGCAGTAATACATTATCTGACACTATCACATTTGTTAATTTGAGAGTCTGGAGGGAGACTAATGGTAAAAATTACCATACTTACCCTTACAGTTAGAGTGTTTATTACTGTAATCTGATGGATTGGGCCCATACTGTGCTATTACTATGACCCTCCCCCCACCTCAATGCCTCTGTTGTGGTGTAACAATGATTTAAGGTATTACAATGTAGTGTGAGACTGCCAGAAGGTGGCCCTGATAACATCCTCCAATGGAGAGTGATTTAGGTAGGCCCAAGATGTAGCATTACCACTCATTTCATGGGCCATAGCTCTCATCAAGGAAAGGTATTTCTCATTCAGGGATTGATAAGTTCTCTTTATAAGTGAGGACCACCTGAAAATGGTGGATGCCAAAATATCAGAGGAGCCCTTAATTAAGAGATGCTTCTGGTCTTTCTTTGCCTTTACAAGCAGTTAACAAGAACCTTAAGTCCCTCACTAAGCAAAGAAGCCAGTCTTGATTATCCCCAGTAAAGATCGGACTGAGACTGGGAATCTGAAAAGAATGTACAAATCATGCCCAGATACCAAAGTTGGCAAAGGAGAGGAACTGAGTCATAATTAGCACTGAGCTGTAAACAACCGTTTTTCACAGATAAGGCATGAAACTCACTAATTCTTCTCATAGACACCAAGAAGAGCAGGAAAACATGGTAAGGTTCTTGAATACAAAAAAGTTCTCTCAACAGTTCAAAAGGGGATTTTGACAATGTCTACAAAATGCAATATATAACATCTCAATAACAGTTAGGTGCATACTGGCCTATGAAGATCAAAATACCTGATCAGATCAGAAAAATGAGGATACGACCCAGTGGACGGACCCTTAGATAACTTGAGCAGGGATGCCCTATATATGGTAGACATTAATCATCATCTTGCCTCAGAAAGAAACGGAAGAAACTCTGCTGCTGTCTTCAAAGGGGGCAGCCAGGTACAACATATTTCTACTGAACCAACCACATCACAGACTGTAAAAGTGGATAGCCTTTTGGCCTGGATGATGCAGCTGACAAGATTACTTGAAAACTGGTTGTGGTGCATTGATCACTTAAAATGAGTCAGGGATGAATGTGCAGAATGTATGGACTTCTGTTGAGAAATGACCCTCTGTGCTGTGACATCAGGTCACTCCACTGTGGTAAACAACTGGGCTCCTCCACCAAAACCACGACCATTCAGAAGACAGAGGATGAGCCTAGCAGTTGACATAATGACTTCATGGAGCACCTGTTCATTCATTCTCTATGGTGGGGAGGCATACACTAACAGACAATACCACCTTAGACTGAAAGTGTCCACTGCCCAGGCTCTCCAATCCAGGAATAGGTTGATACAACAGGGGAGTTTGTTGTTCAGTAATCACATCTAAGTCCACCAAAGGGTCTCCCCCAAAAGTGTAGAAGTGCCTTTGCTATCTCCAATCCCCTGACTATACCTGTTAGGACTGGTGAAAGATGCGAGTCCATGACGGTGAAGGGTGTTCCCAGAACCTAATAGCTGTCATTTTTAAGTGGAAAGGACCCACACATTGACCATGATGCTCAACCAAACCCCTGAAAATGGGGATATCTGGGTTGCCATGAGGACAATGGAAAGTGGTATACATGGAAGAAGAGGGAATGAATTCCTAGGACCATTATTCTCCTGCCATGGTGATAGGGGAGGAGTCTGAAGATTTTTCTCTTGGCTTTTCCAGTTGCCTCATCTTGTGAATGACAGGTGAGAGACAGGCTTAAATTGATATGCCTGTTCCGTGAAGCACCTAGACACCATGGACATCGACAATGCATGCCTCAGTATCTTAGCCTCCAGCAAAATGCAAAAGAGCTACTGCAAATGATGATTCCTCCTTGGAAAGACTGAAGGAGGCTTCAGAAAAAGATTGGCATGTAAGCCAATAGCAAAAAGTGTGCAGACATCCAAGGGTGTGGCTTAAGGGACCATTCTGGGGAAATGACTTTATAGATGGATGTCAAAACAAGTGGCTGAAGGAGGAACTGATACAAATAATTAAAACACTGATTAGTTAAGTGCAAAAAAACCCCACCTTGAAACTACTAAGTGAGCTAAAATAACACTCAATTAAACTAGGACTATGGGGATTAGTGCTCAAGCACTACAAAAAATTAACTGAAATGCCAAAACACATCTCAAACTTGAAATGAACATTTGTTATTAATCAAATTGAATATTCCACGTGCAAACATCAGCGGGAAAGAAAAGAATTTTGTATAGGTTTATGACAAATGTCCAAGGTAAAGAAGAGTATTCTGAATGGGTGTATAATGTAGGAGTCAGACTGGGACTGTGTTCCTTCTGGTTTTGTGCTCTAGAACATTTCATACTAACTTAAGGACAGATTTTTTTTTTTTGGCCTGGATGCAGCAACTTGCATCCCAGAAAATGTGAGCAACACAATAATGACAAGTAATTTACTATTGCTATTATACTTTGGTTGTTTGTGGGAGCTGGACAGTTATGAGGCAAAATGTAAATGGAAATTAAGTTTTGAAAATTAGATACGAAAGACGGTTGTTTAAAGAGGGCAACCCTTTACACACCACTGTAATGCCAATTCAAATTCAGTCAGGGCTATAGCAATACAGGCAAATAACATATAATGCCAATTCAGATTCAGTCAGGGCTATACAGACAAATGAATGTAATGGCAATTCAAACTCAGTCTGGGCTATACAGAAATACAGGCAAATGAGATAAGTAATGCCAATTCAAATTCAGTCAGGACTATACAGAAATACTGGCCAATGAATGTAATGGCAATTCAAACTCAGTCTGGGCTACACAGAAATACAGGCAAATGAGATATGTAATATCAATTCAAATTCAGTCATGGCTACACACAAATATAGGCAAATGAGATATGTAATGCCAATTCAAATTTGGTCAGGGTTACATAGAAATACAGGCAGATGAGATAGGTAATGCTAATTCAAATTCGGTCAGGCTATACAGAAATAAAGACAAAATATGCTTATCATTAACCACATCTGTGCCCTATTGTTGGAATAGTTTTGTAAGAAATATGGTTGAAGCCAAATGGATAATATAAATCTTTCTGTGTCACACAGTTCTGCAGAAAGTTACCATCTATTTAAAATTTAAACAACTGCTAATTGATATCTATGATCTTGACCTTCAAGCTTCTTTGACTTCAACCTCTGGGGTCATGGGCAAAGTCTGATAATGAGCCACAGATGAAAACCAAATATATCTGAAGAAAAATTAAAAAGATTCTAACAAAACAAAAACACTGATGCAGGATGGATGGATGACAGGCTGACACTAATCTGTCCTTTTGCACATCTTATGCTAGCTAGAAATACAGAGCAAGAAAACTCATCTGACTGATCTGACCACAGCCTAGAAACCAAACAAAATGGCAGTACACCAGGTAATCTGGGTTGAAAGATCTCATTGCCAGGATCACGAATTTACAGATTACAATGTTGTTGTGTATTCACTACAAATTAATGTTTTCATTGTTTTGGCCTTGAGAGACATAATTACTTGTAAACTGTGTAATAAAACAAAACTGAAAGGCATTCATTCTTAAATATTTCTTGCCCAAATTTGTCTCAAGTAGTAAAAGAATTTTTGAAAAAAAAGACTAAATGTTCTTATTTTTTAGTCTAGTATTTAGTTACTGAGACCAGATTGCTAGTGGATCAATCATTCATCCCATCCTGAAAGGTTTGGATACAATGAAGCTCTAATTGCTTGATGTTTGGCAAGACTGTTCTCAATTTAAAATGTCATACCAAAGATATACCACTGGACAAAGGATGCATACATAAATTCACACATGCTTTTAGATCCAAAGCAGAAAAGAAAATCTGTTTGACATGAAAATTCAGCACATGAAAAGCCACACAAAGACAGTAAGACTTACGAGCATGAGCCAGACTGAGAGCCCACAGTCGCAGATATGAAGCGGTGTGTGAGATACAACCCAGGCAGTATTCAATAGTATGGATGCCTTGATGAATCAGAGTCTCACCAAAGTCAAATGGCTGGAAATAAGATTAATATATCCAATACAAGGGATGTTTTATGTTAAAGTGCTATCCATTCTTACCAGCATTTAAACATACAGAACAATTCCTAATCAAAAACAATTAGTTTTTAAATCTCTTTATATTCAACTGATATACAAAGAACACTTGTTCACAGATGACATAATTTGTGGTCCCTTGATAAATTCCATTTTATATGCAACTTATACAACATCAAAAATGTATAGTTTTAATAGTTTTAAAGTTCTTTACAATAAATTATTTGCTTGTTTATGAATGTCAAAACTGACAAAGTAAGCTGGCTTAAGTTTAACCCTTGTATTGATTAGAAAAATTCACAAACTTTACATGGCTTAAAGCATTCTGAAATACAATATTAACTGCTACAGCAATTTACATTCTTTTAAATATATCTAACAACTACAATACTATTTCATTTAATCTTTATAATAATAACAACTATAATAAACGTGCATAAAAAATAGGACAAGGCAGACACATAAAAAAGTCATTCAATAAAATAAAGACAAATTTATATTTAAGAGGGATTCATCCTAAACATTCATAACTATATTCAAGTGGGTCTTGTCCAGCAAGTTCAGATCTATAGTTAAGAAGGCAAAGTCCTGCACATTCATACCTATATGCAAAAGAGCTTTGTTCTACATAAACATACCTACATCCAAAAGGGCCTTCATTCTCCACATTCATACTTGTATCAAAAAGAGCTTTGTTCTACACATTCATACTTATATCAAAAAGGGCTTTGTTCTGCACATTCACACCTATATCAAAAAGGGCTTTGTTCTACAAATTCATACCTATCTCCAAAAGGGTCTTGTTCTACACCTTCATACCTATATCCAAAAGGGCTTTCGTTCTACACGTTCATATTTGTATTAAAAGGGTCTTGTTCTACACATTGATACATATATCCAAAAGGGTTTTGTTCTACACATTTATACCTACATTCAATAGGGCCTTCGTTCTATACATTCATACTTGTATCAAAAAGGGCTTTGTTCTACACCTTCATACCTATATTAAAAAGGGCTTTGTTCTACACATTCATGCTTATATCAAAAAGGGCTTTGTTCTACACATTCATACTTATATCAAAAAGGGCTTTGTTCTACACATTCATACTTATATCAAAAAGGGCTTTGTTCTACACATTCATACCTATATCAAAAAGGGCTTTGTTCCACACATTCATACCTACATTCAAAAGGGCCTTCGTTCTACACATTCATAGCTATATCAAAAAGGGCTTTGTTCTATACATTCATACCTATATCAAAATGGGCTTTGTTCTACACATTCATGCTTATATCAAAAAGGGCTTTGTTCTACACATTCATAGCTATCTGACCCGTTAGGTGCGGTCCGTCTGACCTAATTGGTCTTTCTGTTGACTTCGGGGTAAGGTGGGGACCAGTGGTGTACTAATTAAAACACTAAGTTATATTGTAATCTACTGTTTATATCCAAAATACACACTAGTTCTGTCCACCTCTCCAAATTCTACACCAATGATTATCCACATTGTTTCTCACTATATTTGTCCACTCAGAACATCTATCTATCACTCCATTATGTCTATTAGGCATCCTTTCTCTTAACTCCCCATCTTGTATATCACTGTCTGATTCTTATTCCCAACTACATCTTATCTCTACTGTCCCTTTTTCTTTCTCTGCCCTCTTTCTGCTTTTCTTTTTGCTTTCTGCCCTTCTGCCTTTTGCTATCTCTCTGCCCACTATATCTTGTCTCTGTCTATATACACATATCATAATCCCACACCCTTTCCCCACATAAAGAATATGATTGGCTAACCATTACTAGATGAATGATAGCTCCCTTCCCCCAGATCATACCATAACTAACTGGCACTGGAACAGCAGGAATATGACCCAGTTATCCAGATATGTCATGATACTGACCCGTTTACAAAGATTTGTCAAAGCCTTCCTGAAACCCAAAAACTTGACTTGCTATTGATATGTGCTCACACCCAACTTACATTAGTTTCTATAATGCTGACCTAGTTACCCAGATTTATCATTGCTTCCCTCACATCTGTCTCTGAAATTCCCATATTCATACACACCCCACATATTACTAGTTAGAAACCCAATATTGGTACTGCTATATATTTTACTTTTTCACACACTAAAAATCTTTTTGTCATATGAACTAAGGATCCCTTTGGTCATACCTATATCTATACATATTCCATAAGGGTCTTGTTCTACACATTCATACCTATATCCAAAAGGGCCTAGTTCTATACGTTATACCTATAGCCACAAAGGGCTTTGTTCTACACATTCATACCTACATCCACACAGGCCTTGTTCTATACATTCATACCTATATCCAAAAGGGCATTGTTCTACACATTCATACCTATATCCCAAAGGGTCTTGTTCTTACACATTCATGCCTATATCCATACAGGTCTCATTCTACGTATTCATACCTATATCCAAAAGGGCCTTGTACTACACATTCATACCTATATGCAAAAAGGGTCTAGTCCTATACATTCATACCTATATCCAAAAAGGGCTTCATTCTACACATTCATACCTATATCAAAAAGGGCTTTGTTCTACACATTCATGCTTATATCAAAATGGGCTTTGTTCTACTCATTCATACCTATATCAAGAAGGGCTTTGTTCTACACATTCATACCTATATGCAAAAAGGGTCTAGTCCTATACATTCATACCTATATCCAAAAAGGGCTTTGTTCTACACATTCATACCTATATCCAAAAGGGCTTTGTTCTACACATTCATAACTATATCCATAAGAGAGTTATACCTATATCCAAAAGACCTTGTTCTACACATTCATATCTATATCCACAAGGGCTTGTTCTACACATTCCTAACTTTTCAAAAGCACCTTGTTCTACAAATTCAAACCAATATTCAAAACAATTTTGTTCTAAACATTCATATTTATATACTAAAGGGCTTTGTTCTACACATTCATACCTAGATCTAAAAGGACCTTGTTCTATATATTCATACCTATATCCACAAGGAATTTGTTCTGCACATTGAAACCTACATGAAAAAAGGCCTTGTTCTACACATTCATGCTTATATCCAAATGGGCCTTGTTCTACACATTCATGCTTATATCCAAATGGGCCTTGTTCTACACATTCATGCTTATATCCAAATGGGCCTTGTTCTACACATTCATGCTTATATCCAAATGGGCCTTGTTCTACACATTCATGCTTATATCCAAATGGGCCTTGTTCTACACATTCATGCTTATATCCAAATGGGCCTTGTTCTACACATTCATGCTTATATCCAAAAGAGCCTTGTTCTACACATTCATGCTTATATCCAAATGGGCCTTGTTCTACACATTTATGCTTATATCCAAAAGGGCCTTGTTCTACACATTCATGCTTATATCCAAAAGGGCCTTGTTCTACACATTCTTGCTTATATCCAAAAGGGCCTTGTTCTACACATTCATGCTTATATCCAAAAGGGCCTTGTTCTACACATTCATATCGATATCCAATTAACTTTGTTCTACACATTCATACCTGTAACCAAAAGTGTGAAGTCTATACATTCATACCTATACCCAAAAGGGCCTTATACCTATATCCAAAAGGGCTTAGCCCTATACATTCACACTTATATCTAATTGGGCTTTGTTACACAGTCAAGACTATATTTCATTGGGCCTTGTTTTACATGTCTAATTTATCCTAACTTATATTTATTGCCAAGTTAAAGGAGTTCGATTTCTTAATCTGGTGAAATGCTCTGTATTCTTAAAGAGAAAGGTTTACCTTTCTTTAAATAGATAAAGCTGTGAAAAGTTTCTAGTTGTGAATGTTCATTAAACAGTACACATAACAAGATGGTACTTTGTTGACCACAACCATCACATTAAAGAAGAGTTTCACTGTATATTTAAGAAGACATATCCTACACACTGTTGATCCCAATCATGTTAAAGAAGAGTTTCACTGTATATTTAAGAAGACATGTCCTACACACTGTGGATCCCAACCATCATGTTAAAGAAGAGTTTCACTTTATATTTAAGAAGACTTGTCCTAAACATCCATATCAAAAGCTCTTAATGCGATAATATCATAGCATCTTGATACTAATACTTTTTCACTACATGCTCTATTATTCATAACTTACAGCCTGTCCTATGTTAGTACATCTGTTCAATTAAGTGTTAATATATCTGTTCTACTGAATGTTAATACATCTGTTCAATTAAATGTCAATTAAATGTTTAACCAAAATCATGGATACCTGATATGCAACCAAAAGTCAACTGCCAGAAATTACAGCATTACAGATATGGTACCTCATCATGATGACATTATATACATATTAGAGAGTAATTAAAAATTTGCCATAGTAAAATAGAATATGTTTGCTTCAAAACAATGATGTAGCACTATCTAAGATACTTGGAATTTTGAGCAAACACAACATTTAAACAATTATTTCTTAACAGCTAACCATGCCCATATGTTGACAATGTCACAAAAAAGATTCAGTATAAAATATTGAAAATTAATGGAATCTAATAACAACTTCTTAGCTATGAATAAAATATGCTTTAAAAGTGATGACATAAACAGAAAATAATAAGCGCTGAACTATGAGAAACACTCGTCTGATATTTGATTTTGACTGAATAATAAGTATGTCTTCAAGTTACTTTGGTAGAAAATCATATTATCTTAAAAAGGACATCTCTCTATATGCTGAGGTCTATCAATAAGAATAGCTAAGACATAAGATCTGGTTAAACATGTATGTAATGAGGTGTATCAATAAGAATAGCTAAGACAGAAGATCTGTGGTATATGTAATGAAGTCTATCAATAAGAGTAGCTAAGACATAAGATCTGGTGGTACATGTAATGAGATCTATCAATAAGAATAGTTAAGACAAAAGATCTGGTAGTACATGTAATGAAGTCTATCAATAAGAATAGCTAAGACATAAGATCTGGTTAAACATGTAATGAGGTCTATCAATAAGAATAGCTAAGACAAAAGATCTGGTGGTATATGTAATGAAGTCTATCAATAAGAATAGCTAAGACATAAGATCTGGTGGTACATGTAATGAGATCTATCAATAAGAATAGTTAAGACAAAAGATCTGGTGGTATATGTAATGAAGTCTATCAATAAGAATAGCTAAGACATAAGATCTGGTTAAACATGTAATAAGGTCTATCAATAAGAATAGTTAAGACAAAAGATCTGGTGGTATATGTAATGAGTCTATCAATAAGAATAGCTAAGACATAAGATCTGGTGGTACATGTAATGAGATCTATCAATAAGAATAGCTAACACATAAGAGCTGGTGGTATATGTAATGAAGTCTATCAACAGGAATAGCTAAGACATAAGATCTGGTGGTACATGCAATGAGATCTATCAATAAGAATAGCTAACACATAAAATCTGGTGGTATGTGTAATGAGTAACAAGTCGAAGATGATATTATGCAGATTCTATTCCTAGGCAAAAGTTGACTCATCAACATTTTTAAAAACAGCATTATGCATAGTATAAAATTACCAAATTCAAAAGAGGTTAGATTTCTTGGAAGCACAAATTGATGATCATAATTGAACTAGACCATTGTGTCATGTAACTAATTTACACAGCTATCAACCAGCATGTCAATCACAAGATGCTCACTTAGAATACTGAGCTAATTCTGAGTTTATTGTCCATATGTACAAATACTTGTCCCATGAACAAGAGGTTTCTAAAAGAAGTACTAAGTTCCAAACAACATGTACTGTGTTTTGATTCAAACTTTTAAAAAGGGGATAGAAAGCCAATTTTTCAGTAATTATGTGTCTCCGAGAATATTTATTACCCAATTACATTACACTATGAATATTAGGCTGCTACCTTGCGAATCCAGCCCTACTAAAAGATGAAAATCGTCTTTTTCTATCTCATATAGACAAAGGGCATTAACTCTTGTCCATTAACTCTCCATGCCACTGCCAGGTGTTGCTAGTTATTAGCTGAGCAATATACTAATGAGGATGCCCACATAGTGGAGTGGTTGGAAGGGATTAAGCAATGTGATTGGGTAAGTATTCTCAGAGAAACATAATTTACTGAAAAATTTGCCTTCTCCTTCAACTGTGTTCCTCAATCACATAATGTTAGGAGAATAGGTAATAGGATTCTGAACATCTGACCTCCACCTCGGCTTTCTTTGGATTCCTCATGCAAATGATAACCCATTCTCCTAATTACATAACACAGCCTGGGGTCATTTGATCTGTGACCCCTACATATGATTAAGAAAATAATTACTGAAATCTTCTTACTTTAAAAATTTCACTAGCGAATTCTGCAAAGCTGATAGGCTGTGTTGATTATTTTAACTGGGTCTAGTGGCCATCTGTGCCACTGCCAATAGACCTACCAGATTCAAGGTTTGGCTCTCCAAACCTAAATTTCTGAGATAAAAACTTGAGAAGGCTGACTATGAAGGCCAGCCAACAGTTTCTATTATATCTCAGATCGAAATGTTACGTTTGAACGTGAGGCTCACTGAGATGGCTCTAATCTCATGAGCAGTAATCTTCATGAGGCAACTCTGATCTCACAGTACACCGAGCATATAACCCATCTTAGCCATGAAACAATGGCTTGAGGGATGATATCCTGTTTCCCGGCTTTCACCTGAAGAAAGGGGCATTTGCATATGCCATGACTTGTCCCTGTTAGTTTCACATAGTGCTACAGTGCATGAACAGGATCTTGCATGGCTGCTGCTCTCAACTCGTCTATGGAAGAGAGCGAATGAATGACGACTCTTTTATCACAGACAGATGGTAAGCTATTTGCCTATAAAGCCTGGTTGTGTCAAGACATCCACCAAACTGTTCAACCTGAACTGAAGATAGTTCAGGTTGACAGAAAGGGTATGTAGCTCACTTTCCCTGCATGCTGAAGCTAAAGCTATCAGGAAATATGTATTGTAAGATAGTAACTTTAGCAAAGTGTGGGCTCCAGATTCAAATTTATTCGAACTAAGCCATGTCAAAACCTTGGATACATTCCAGTTTGGAAATGGGCTGAAGGATTTTGGTTGATTGAGATCAAAATTGGTTAAAAGATCTGAAAGGTCTTTATCATGCCCAATATCACATCTGCCATGATGCTGGAAAGTGTCCAAAATCATGCCTTGGCGATATTTGACAGCAATTGGGGCCAACTGTTTCTCATTGAAGAGCCAGAGAAAAAAGTCGCCCAGTTGAGGAATTGAGGCACTCAGAGGGACAATGTTTTTGAGATGGCACCAGTCCCTGAAAACATGCTACTTTCCCTAGTAAGCCTTCAGAATGCATGGTCTTCTTGCTCTCAAGATTCTTTCCAAAAGCGAATGTTTAAATTGTCTCACAAGGCCATCTGGATAAGAGACAAGTGTGCAGAAGAAGACAGTCCAGGCAGGGATTTAACGACCCTGACTGTGTTTGCATTAGACGATTTGGGTTGGCCTGAATCTTCCTGTGCAGATCTACCACTAGATCAAGTAGATCTGTGACCCAGAACTTGTCCCATCTGACAGGAGCTATCAAAATCATCTTGCAACATATGGATTATTTTTGGAATCAATACTAGGGGGTTGGGTTGGCAAATGCCCTAAACTCCTTCCAACTGATTTGACAGTGCATTCATGGCCCAATCATCTGGGTCTGGGACTGGAGGGATGAAGGTGGGCAACTTGTGATTCACCCTTGTTGCAAAAAGATCAACCATCGGATGCCCCTAAAGGGTGCAGATCAGAGTAAAGATCAATTGATGGAGAGACCATTTTGTGTGAAGGACTTGACCTTTACAGAATGGAGTCTGAGTCTGGAGACAATGAGTCTGCTGGAAATGTCTGATTTGTACACCAGTATGGAGACTGTTGCATCCAAGTCCTGTTGGAAACAGACTCAATGAGTTTGATGATCCTGATTACACAAAACACACACATTCAGGTTGGTGATAAACTCCATAACCAGAGGGACAAAATTCTGGGATGGACGGAGTCAGACTTTTTGTTCCTGCCTTGGAGTAGAATAGAACTTACCATATGTTTCTAAAGGATGTTGTCACTACTGTCGTTATAGATAAAGTCAATTGGAACGGGATGACACTGCAATCCATGACCTTGGTAAAAACTCCAGGGCTGATGTTTAGGCCAAGGGTAGGACTCTGAACCAATAAAATGTGTAGCGGTAAGCAAAACAGAAATTCCATGATGCAGGGTGGATAGGGACATGAAAATATGCATCTGTCAGATTAAGACTGATGGTATACTCATCCAGTCAGATGGAGAGATGGATTGATCTCACCATATCCATCATGAATTCCAGTGGGGCAATGAATTTGTTGAGGTGGCTCAGGTTGATGATGGGTCTCAACTTACCATTTGCTTTCCAATTGAGAAACAGCCTGGAATAAAACCCCAGAGACTGTGGTCTTTGCACAATCTATACCACCTGATTTTCAATCAGTGACCATATCTGCTGTTGTAGAAGGGCCTCCTCCCCATGGTACATCTGTGAATAGGGGAGAGTTGGAAATGGGAGGGGACTGGATAAATGAAACCCGAAGTCACTTCAAAATGATCTGGATTACCCAATCGTTCTGAGGGAAAAGGGATATCCAGTGAGCAAAAATTGCTGGAGTCAGTCGCCCAGGCGGTGGGGAGGGTAGGTCAATGTTTAAGGCTAGGTGGCTTGAAGGCAAAAAAATCTGTTTCTTTCTGCTTCTTATGATTACCTCCTACTTTGGTTAAACTGTTGTCTCCTGGCATTGGGTTGAGATTAATATTGGTTTGCATCTGATTGAAAAGATCCCTTGTCCTGATGCTGCTTAACATCCCTTCACACTGGCGGGGGTTGAATGTTTCCAAATGCCTGTGTGGGTTGAATGGTGAGTTGGAGGGGCAGTTTCTGAGCCGCCTGCCTCTGAACTTCATCAGTTTTTCCTCCAGAAAGCAATGGTGATCCCAATGGGGTCATCCAAAAGGCAAAGGTATGACGAGGTTTGAGTGACATGGGCTGCTGACATGCATCACGTTGTATCAGGTCTAAGTTGGCTGATGCAGTCAATGCATTAGCCCTATTATGGCGAGCTGCCCAGTTAATGACTAGCAATCCTTGCCATTGCCACCCAAGCGTGGCTATTGTCAGACTTCTTGAGTCAGAAAATTGCCATGAGACCAAATCTAACACTGAAGATTTAGAGATTCATACCAGCAGGATGAGAATGTTGCTGGGACTTAGCTTTCTCGGAAGAAAGCCCATGAACTTCCTGGGTCACCAATTCTACCCAAAAGCCAGTCATTGAACCCCTAATTTTAGCTGATTTGTGAAGGAGTTGGACACTGGCACATGTGGGGGAACTTATGCCCACTGGGCTGCCTAAAATTGGGGGACACCCCACCCCCAAATGAGTCAGAATCACCAACAATGAACTTTATGATGTCTTGGATGTATACTGAGGACTTCAGCATTGTTTTTCTCGATTTATTCTTTTTTTCCCTTTGATGTTCCTTACTGGCTATTGCTTTGAACTTACATTTCATGCATTTAGTTGAAATTTCTGCTGAAACAATACAAGAAAACAAAATAAAGCATAAATTAGTAATTCATCATGTTACTAACTAATACTGTAGACCAGGCTTCCTCTGATCATGTATTACACATGCTGCATATCTTAGACATTATACACTTAGTATATGCAAAACAAGAGTCGTGGTTGACTTCCTTGCTCTGAATTTGCATTACATGCATTTAGTTCACATTTCTGCTGAAAAGAAAACAAGAGAAAATAAAGCATGAATTAGAAATTTTTCATGTTACTCAATATTATATTCCCTGTTACTAATGAAGTAATCAAAAATAGTGTTGCATTTGATGCCTTCTAGACTATGCTTTGAACTTGTGCATTTCATGCATTTAGATGATGACTATATTGAAATGACACAAGGAAAACAAAGCATAAATTAGCAATGCAAAAAGACAAAGTCCATAAAGGTGACTAAATCACTCAAATTTGGCAGAAATTGTAAGAATTATGTATCCAACCTGCAGAAGAATGATTGTCCCGCAGAATAACTCCAAACTGAAAGTTGGATGGTCCAGTCTGAATACTAAATTGGCTTGGATTGTCGGAGGTAAAATGTACAATGTTATCAGTAGAGCAGCAAACTTAAAAGCTAGCTACATCTGGCAGTGACATGGGGAAGAAACACGCAAGAGTTATTCCCATTTGTATGAGATAGGCAGGAGAAGATGTGTTTCGTCTTTTAGTACAGCTGGATATGCAAAGTGGCCTGCTAATATTCCTAATGTAATGTGATTGGGGAATATTTTTGAAGGACAGACTAAAATGAATCTTGTTCAACTTCAAGTCTGAAGCATTTGTGCTTAACTAGGTCCATCTTGCCCCTGGTTTAAAGGAATATTAAACCATGTTTTTCATGCACCATACCATATGCGGCATGGCTGCTATGCCAGTTTTAAAAGTCATTCATAAGCACATTGGTAAAACTGCCTGTCCCTTGACAAAACTGCTTGAAACTGCTTAGAGAATCAGCCTAAATAATTACTGAATCCTGTACTTGCACAATATAATGCCAAGTGAACCAGCTCAAATAATTACTGAACTCTGTACAAGCACATAATAATGCCAAGTGAACCAGCCTAAATAATTACTGAACCCTGTACAAGCACATAATAATGTCAAATGAACCAGCATAACCAATTACTGAACCCTGTACTACTGTATAACAATGCATATATTGTAAAGAAAGTAGTGAGAACAGAAGATAATAACAAAATATGCAGGTCTGCAGAAGTACTAAATTATTGTTTGTGAAATCAAAAGAATAAAACTCAGCCCTGTTTGTATGTCATGTTAACAGAGTGCTGGCAGATATAGTCATTACTTGAAATGAATCTGGCAAAACATTCTTGGAAACTTCACATTATAAGTTTTGATACTTCAAAGAATTTATATGCCCAAATAGGACAAACTCTAAAAACCCAAACCAAAGATAAATGTTAAAACAAAATTAGAAGCAATTATGTACCATGCAGCATGGTAGTGTACTACAGCAAAATAAAGCAATGGCTTTAACATGCATACCAAACAACAGAGGAACAACATGTATGGGGATAAACTATGTTGTCTCATACATGCCATTATTAAACTAGCATTCTGTACGACTATGAGAAAGTAAACTTCATTCAACAGGACATTCAACAGGATTTGATGTTATATTTTCTCATCTGTTTCTATTATTAGTCAAATCAGAAACAGGAATCTTCTGTGAAGAGTTTACATGTGTGAGTTGTGAGATCCACCGATTTAAGTTGTGGTATTAAATGGTGTTCTGCTGTCCAAAGATGATATAAAAATGAGTCATCATGACTGTAAAATTGATGCAATGATTGTAATATCTAATTGCTTCAGAATTCTTTCATGCCATTTCCCTGCTGCATAAT
Source organism: Megalonaias nervosa (assembly GCA_016617855.1). Lineage (NCBI taxonomy): Eukaryota > Metazoa > Mollusca > Bivalvia > Unionida > Unionidae > Megalonaias > Megalonaias nervosa. The sequence continues at coordinate 157,646 of JAECUM010000734.1, forward strand.
GTATAAATCTGCAAAGAAATGGCAAAGTAAAACTGACCACCATCATCATCATCATCATCATCATGATGTAATGGCAAGATTATGCTAAATAAAACTATGAGACAACGTAAGTTTCTCCCCTTATGTACCTCCTCCAATTCCTGTTCTGTGAGAGTTATGTCCCCATCAGCATGGTGTAAAACCTCACTATCAGAATTGACAAGCAGGTCCCCACTTTGTACCGACAGTTGCTGATGGCGAAACTGTTAAGATTAAAGATAAAAGGCTTAAGTCCATATGTGTGTCAAAACAGCAGTTTGCAACTGAATGAACAAACTTAACAAAATGAAATGGACTTAACATGTCAAATTCCATCAATTTCTGGATTTAATTAAGTAGTGACTTAAGTCAAAAAAAGTAATATAAGCTATCGAAATACAGTGCAACCTCCCATAAAGGTCACTTACTTTGTCCAGCACCTTCTTATTTCCAGCTTGGGTCCAATATTTCCTTTCTTCATTTCATCTATGTAGTGAAAAACTTAACAGCCACCTACCTTTACCCAGTCCAAATACATTTGTCCTGTTCATGACTGCTTGAGAGAGGCTGCACTGTTTTATTTTCACAGCAGTTTTAAGGTTAACCAGTTTAGGTTAAGCAGGCACTAGAGTATATACTATGTCATTATGGTAGAATATTGAACAAGATCTGACTGGTAATTGCATTATACATTATACAACAACTTCTAGATATAATGAAACTGGATATAACAAAATACCAGTATTTACAGACCACATTGCAAGGTCTCTTCATTTGTTTTTTTTTTTTTTGTTTAAATAATATTTTTCTTTGGTTATAATGTAATTTGGAAAAATTATTTTGATTGTTTTGGGATTCCTTTGGTTTTCATATGCAGGTTTAATGTACACAAAATACAACCACCAGTGTTTTCTTACTCAATTCTTGATAAAGTAAAAGCATTTTGGAGGTAAAATCCAAATAAGTCTGAACACAGATATGGACTTGCAGTCAGGCAAAACAAGTTGCTTGGTATTCATTTCTATTCTTATTCACGGTCAATTTGATAATTTTTTGAAAAACTTCCTGTGTGAAACACAAATTAAACAAAATGTGTGCCCATAATTTTGCAGTGGCAAACTTACAACTGGCAGATATAATTATTCGGCTGCTTTGAAAAAAAAACCATACAAAAATATAAATCCTGTGAGAAGGATAAATATCAGTAAATATAGCCCTTAACAGATCAATGGCAACAGAAAACAAAGAGTGGAAAAACTGCTGATCATTAATTGATTAGCAATTAATGATGATGGCACCTGAGATACAACTATAAAGTTGGCAGCACAGCAGCAATATGCTAGCTTTGCAACTTTACAATCCCATGTTCAATCACATGTGCAAACACATGCCACATACAATTACACTTATTGAGCCAATCAGTTGCAAATGCATACTATTTGTGCTAGGTAGTTTTGAAGAAATTTGCTGCCATTTTCTGATATTTTTTCTTGGAGATCTGTTCACCAGTGAAGAATGTTATTTGTATAGTCTGTGTAGTTTGCAGTCGGACTCAACTTACTTGACTTGCAAGTATTTACAGTACCCCTGATGTAAAAAAAAAAAAAAGGGGGGGGGGCAAGAAGAATTATTATATTCAAATGGATCATTATTTGCATGATATGTGACAATCACAACATCTATCAGCACTGGTAACTAATAAAATAGATGCACACAGAATTTAATGCTGCATTATATTAACTCTGCACTTCAAAGTTTGCCTTCTGAAATGAATACCAAAGACTTCATGCATATGGTTTCAATGTATTAGTGCTGAAAGCATTTGATCTGAAGCTTGGCAACTCCTGTAATTCTCTCTGACAATACAATTTTCTTGACAAAGGAAAGTATCAAAGCTTAAGACCAAATATAAGGAATGTGAAAAGCTTCCCAAAACCAGAGTTAGAGATGGTCATCTCCCTAAATCACCTCTTCTTCATCCTCATCTTCTATGTTATTGTCTGAATGGTGAACTATTTCTGGAACTTCTCCATTTAACAAATGATATGTACTGGCACGTCTATGCTGGAGAGAAAGTGGTCATGTAATTGGTCATGTGAACTACTTCTGGAACTTCTCCATTTAACAACTGATATGTAGGAATTTGCTGGGGAGAGAAAGCGGGCATGTTACTATGTGAACTACTTAGGACCTTTTCCATTTCACCTCTGATGTAGTCTTTACTGGACAGTCAGTCATCTAGTTACTTATCATAGGAATTCATCAATAATCTCATTAAAGACATCATTTATCTAAGAAGTTTAATGTGAATATTGAAAACCTTTAGTGCATAGATAATTCGTTTATTTTTTTCTTGGAGCCAGTATCACCAAGCACTCTATCTTGATTGTGAACACCTATTTTGTGCCCATGTATAAAATTATATCAAACAATAATTCAAAGTATGCAAGAACAGATCTTAAAAGGCCATTATTTACATCAAAAATGTACATCCTGCTTATGGTACATCTAAGTGTACTGGCCAATTTGTGTGGTGGTGGGTGATAAACAACTGGAAATATAAAGTCAATCGCTTACATCATACAGTGATAAGAAGCAGTGTTGAAGATAAGCAATTAAAGTCAACTGGAAACAACTTTACAATTTAGTTTCAATCTAGATTTATGATAGCAGATAATAAGTCAAGGCAGTAGTTATGCTTGAAATAAATTAGCATTACCATTTGCATAGTAAACATACTCAGATAATCTGACTGCATATTAAAGACAACGGCAATAAAATATATGTAGTAATAATAGTTTTGATAATGTATATATGCATTTGCATAGTGGGACTGAATGGCACATCAGCACAATAATGGATACGTAGTGCCAATTACAGATAAATTTTAAACTGTAAATAAAAAGTATTAAACAAACAACTAAAGTAGTAATAATGTGCCTACTAATATTTAGCACTGAAGTCGGAATTTACAACAAAGAATGAACTTCTCAGTACGTACCCCACCCATGGAACAGTAACAGTTTACTGTGCAGTGGTGGGCTTATTCATCAATTTGCCACTTTTTCTAACTTAACATTTCATGGGAGTTTAGATTTTAAAAAAGTCTTTTCTTTTCTTCCTCTCAAGCAAGCATAGTCTCCCCTTAAATAGAGTAGCACCAATTCCATCATTTGTCAGTATCTACTGAATCTAGGGATTAACTGTTGGAAGGGCATGGGAGAGATTACCCATACAATGGGTAAGTATTTATCAAAGAAGCATATTTTATTCCAAAAATTGATTCTTCTTCAAATACATTACCCAATACTAGGAAAACAGGTAGGAGGTGGAGAAAATTACATCCTTTTACTCCATAGTTAACTCTGGCTCCAATCTCCTAACATACTTGAAGTAACTTTGAGTCTTTCATATAAATGAAGAGAAGATGCCTTAAGAAAACAAGAGTCCCTTGAAGACTGATGTTCTACTGGACAAAAATAAGTTTAAAAAATTTAAGATTTTTTTCTCCTGAGTACAGAAACCACCTCTGATATTCTTGGGTAATAACATTTTCAAATTAGCCAGTGTGGCAGCCATACTGGACGTGAGATAAGCATTATTTTCATTCAGGACAAATGGGACACCATTAGAAGACCTTTGGTGAAAACCCAATGTTCAAATGACCATTAATTTAGGAGAATAGGTGATTTAGTAGGTTCATGATTGCCACATTATTTGTTGTCTGATCAGCATTATTTTCATTCAGGACCAACTAGATATCATAAATAGACTTCTGGTGAAAATCCCTAAGTCATTATCACTTTCTAAAAGCAATAATAAGATATTCAAGATGGCTGCTGTACTGGCCAGAATCACATTTATTTTGGCCCAGCTTGAGATCATACGAAGTCTTCTAATAAAAACTTTTAGGACTATTTGGGATTTTAATTCACAATACTGTAATTTTTTTTTTTAATGTTGACTTTGTATTCATGGAAATAAATTATTTGTTGAATTTAACTAATGTTGTTGGTTTTCACCATTTTCTGTTATTTAGTTTAAGACTAAAGAGTCATAGCACCAAAAATTATATAAAGTTATATAACTGCCACACTGCAGACTTGTAGCGATATGACTGAAAAATTGTTAAAGCTAAATTAAAAATTAAAATCATGCACACAAGGTTTTGATGAGTCAGAACAGCTTTTAGTAGTATTTGGTGTGGACTAATATTTCATATTAATCTTGGGATATAGTTTCTTCAGATCATAAGCAAGGCTATTATATTCATTCACTGCTGATGTTCTAATGTGATTGAATGCTAACAATTATTTTTAAAATTAAACAAATGAAAAACATTTATTTATAAGAAGCCTTGTAAATTCCAATATTTTCTCTGCATGACATGTTATATCATGAACTGGAAAACACTTGAATTGTGTTTGTAGAACAATGGCATAGAGAGACAGTAAGATCAAATACTTTTATAGTTGTTAACTCTTACAAGTGGAATAATTATGTTTTCAGAATTTAAGATTTAGATTAAGTAAATACATTGGTTAGACAATGTCTACAACTGCAAATTATGGGTCAATTTAATTCCACAAGACTCAGGCATGTCATGCCCATAAGTGAGCTTTGAGAATGAGGGCACTTATTTTACTAGATACTGACATGCGCAAACTGAAGCTATATTCCAAATCTAAAGAAAGCTTGATAACAATGGCACAGAAATCGTAAGAAAGTAAAAACCTTTAAACAATATGGTCATTTAAAGTGTGGATGGTGAAACAGATGGATGGATATGCACATACATGCCAAAGTGTGGATGGTTAGACAGACAGATGGATGGACATGCACACACATGCCAAAGTGCGGATGGTTCAACAAACAGATGGATGGATATGCACATAAATGCCAAAGTGATTGCTATGTTCAGCTTCCATTACTGTAAGTTTAATGTTTCCTTGATTCAATGCATGAAATATCAGTCACCATCACTTGATTCGGGTCATGTTTTACATACAACTCTATGAGAATCAAATGAAGAATATGTTTCTTAATTTCACAGAAAACAAGACTTAATGACCTGTGTCTTTTGAAATGTTATTAATTAATGATCCCCAGAGAATTTATGATAAACGTATGTTCAACTTGTTCTTCATTATACAGCTGTTGCCAACATTTGACAGAATAAGGATTTCTGGGTCAGGCTCTATATCGAATATTGGCTCTCCTAAGATTTATTTTAAGGTCAAGACTGGAGTCCCACTGGTTGGATTTGGTTATCCTAAAATCTATGCTAATTACAAGGCTTGATAAGGACAAGGTCTGATAAGTCCCAGTGATTAGATTTGGCTATCCTAAAAGTTATTCTAAGGACAAGGTCTGACAAGACCCAATGGTTAGATTTTGCTATCCTAATGTTTTATTTTAATGGACAAGGACTAATGAGTCCCAATGGTTAAATTTGGCTATTTTGTCCACACATGGTGAATCTTCTTGTTATCAACCATGTTATATTTCAGAACAAGGTGTGTAGTATGAAAAGTTACTTTATAATTTGAACTCTATAGTATGTCCACTAATGATATCAAGTTAATTATACCACAATGCCGTTGAAAAAAAAATTGGGATAACTGTCTCATGTCTAGGAAAAAAAATCTTTCCACCATTTCAGCCATTAAGAATTACATAACATTTGAGAACCTAAAGAAAAATGAATATAAAGAAAATAAACTTGAAAAAAACTTAAAATACTGTGCAACTTGAGACAAGTTATTTCTATGACATGTTAACTGTCCATATATAACATTATATACAATGATAAATAAAATCTCATGAAGCAAAAGCTACCTTAAAAAAAGAAAACAATCAGTTATCTGGGAATTACTTATTTTTGTTCTTTTAAAACTGGAATTATGACTGATATGATGCAGCTATATACCATAAGCATCTCCAAAGAAAGTAAAGGTAAATCTAGGTCATGCTTCTGTGGAAGAAACTGAAATTAAACTTCATTATATCTCTCAATTCTCCATGCTTCATTCCAATTCCTTTAGATTGCTGATCATGGATAAAGCAGACCAACAAATGTAACACAAAACACACAAGTAAATCAAAAATAGAGTTCAAGTTTGTATCTCACCTGTCCATGACGATTCCAATGCCTTAGTAATAAGGGCTTCACCAGCAACATCCAGGGAACACATAGTACAGCTAATACTACGAGAAAAATTTGGAATCCTTTCTGAAATGAAAGAAATTTGAAAAACAAAAGACTCTGACTGCAAATAGTCAAAGTATCAGTTAGCAGCAAAAAGTCAAAAACTGGGCACAAGTCACAATATGAACATGAACGTCCTGAACCCGACACTATCCACGAGGCAAATTATAGTTTGGTTAGGTGGTTTACAGCATGGCAACACACAATGGTTATCTAGTGCTGAGGCAACTGAAGTAAAGTACCTTGTACAAGAAAACAGCACGGTAGTCAACCTGATGACAAGATTCTTACAAACAACTTTTTGATCACAATTCTAGCATGCTAACAACTGTGACTCATCTATCCATTAGTATCCACTTATGAAATGCAGGAAAGCAGATGCAGCTTATTCTACATTCCAAGCCTGCAGGTTTTTTATTTACTGGCAAATGGACAAATATTTCCCCCAACTAGAAGAGTTTTACATTTCTTTTCAATAATGTCCCGCTGTATTTTAGCATTAATAAATCTAAATGAAGAAACTTTACATTTCACCCACAATGTTCTTCAGCTTTTTGAGAGAAACGAGTTGCAGAAATTATTTTTTACCATTCTTTTTTACCATACGTCACAAAGATTTTACAAGCTAAACCATTATCATTTATTTTATACACCTTATACAAACTACTAACATCTTTACATTTTAGATTTAATCCTGCTGTACTTCAAGTTCTGATTTATGGAATTCTTGTTAAAAAAAAATTTCAACTGGTACTATTTGGCTGCTATTGTTTGGAGAAGCCATTACATGCTAACACAAAAACAGATGCAAAGCTTTCTTTGCATTCATAATGTTTTTGGGATTCATTCTGCACTCACTGTGTGTGTTTTCTGCCCATTCTTCATTCACTCTTCATTTGTTTTCATTTCAAAGATGACACAACCCGTTTTAGGGTATGTAGCATATAAACCAGCTAATCAAGTTGTGTTAACTGCATGATTGAAAGCTGGGAAAAACCACAATACTTAAAAGTAGGCTGGGAGTCAAGGGGACTACCTAGGGCTCCTTGGTGAAGCCCCCTGGAAGGTGAAAAAGGAGTAATTTTGACAATAATTTTTGCATGAAAATTTTAACATAACAATCCAAAATTCTGATTCTTTAATATTTCCCATACATCAATTGATTCATTAGGACACAAATTTCTCATTGTAAGTTTTTCTTCCTTTATCAAAATCTAACTTTTTCCATTATTATTCTGTTAATTGGCAAATGCATCTCACTCAATTCAGCACCCTCTATCCGCTATTGTTCCTATGAGGTAAATGTAGAATGGAATAGCAGTGGAATGTAATGACTGAGTTATTCAGGTTCCTGTAGAAGGCACTGAATTATGGAGTGAAGTATGAATTTTGTGATTCAGCCAAACACATCTGAGAAGCCATGGGTGAATTGAATGCCACATGAAAACTTCATTTGCTTGCTCAACCCTAATCGTAAGTTTAAACTTCAGTATCTCTAAGCATTGATTTTTTTATTTCCCTACTTAACGCTTTCCAACCAATTTAACCCCCTAGACCCCCCAAAAAACTCAGTGAACAGATTTGCATAATTTGTAAGATCGACCTGTGGTGACATTCTGAAGATGAAATTTCCATCATACGTCAGAGGACTTTGAGCCATGCAACTGTGTATGGATCTTTTATGAAAATTTAGGTAAATGTGGAATTGAATTTAATTATACTGTGATTTAATTTCATGCAACTAATGTGGAATTGAATTTGATCAAACTGTGAGATTTAATTTCATGTAAGTAATGTGGAATTGCATTTAATTATACTATGATTTAATTTCATGTCAGTAATGTAGAACTGAATTTGATGAAACTGAGACTCAATTTCATGTGAGTAATGTGCAATTGAATTTCATGAAACTGAGACTCAATTTCATGTGAGTAATGTGGAATTGAATTTCATGAAACTGAGATTCAATTTCATGTGAGTAATGTGGAATTGAATCTGATGAAATTGATGAAACTGAGATTTAATTTCATGTGAGTAATGTGGAATTGAATTTGATGAAACTGAGATTTAACTTCATGTGAGTAATGTGGAATTCAATTTGATGAAACTGAGATCTAATTTCATGTGAGTAATGTGGACTGAATTTGATGAAACTGAGATTTAACTTCATGTGAGTAATGTGGAATTGCATTTGATGAAACTGAGATTTAATTTCATGTGAGTAATGTGGAACTAAATTTAATTATACTATGATTAAATTTCATGTAAGTAATGTGGAATTGAATTTAATTATACTATGATTTAATTTCATGTGAGTAATGTGGAACTGAATTTGATGAAACTGAGACTTAATTTCATGTGAGTAATGTGGAACTGAATTTGATGAAACTGAGACTCAATTTCATGTGAGTAATGTGGAACTGAATTTGATGAAACTGAGATTTAATTTCATCTGAGTAATGTGGAATTGAATTTAATTATACTATGATTTAATTTCATGTAAGTAACGTGGAACTAAACTTGATGAAACAGAGATTTAATTTCCTGTAAATAATGTGGAACTGAATTTAATTATACTATAATTTGATTTCAAGTAAGTAATGTGGAACTGAATTTGATGAAACTGTGAGATTTAATTTCATGTGAGTAATGTGAAATTGAATTTAATTATACTATGATAAAAATTTCATGTAACTAATGTGTAACTGAATTTAATTATACTATGATTTAATTTCATGTGAATAATATAGAACTGAATTTGAAGAAACTGAGATTCAATTTCATACAAGTAATGTGGAATTGAATTTGATGAAACTGAGATTTAATTTCATGTGTGTAATGTGGAATTGAATTTGATGAAACTGAGATTCAATTTCATGTAAGTAATGTGGAATTGAATTTGATGAAACAGATTTAATTTCATGTGAGTAATGTGGAACTGGATATGATTATACTATGATTACATTTCATATAAGTAATGTGGAACTGAATTGGATGAAACTGAGATTTAATTTCATGTGAGTAATGTGGAACTGAATTTGATGAAACATTTAATTTCATGTAAATAATGTGGAATTGAATTTAATTATACTATGATTTAATTTCATGTAAGTAATGTGGAACTGAATTTAATTATACTATAATTAAATTTCATGTAAGTAATGTGGAACTGAATTTGATTAAACTATGATTACATTTCATATAAGTAATGTGGAATTGAATTTGATGAAACTGAGATTTAATTTTATGTGAGCAATGTGGAACTGAATTTGATGAAACTGAGATTTAATTTCATGTGAGTAATGTGGAACTAAATTAGTTATACTGCGATTTAATTTCATATAAGTAATGTGGAACTGAATTTGATGAAATTGAGATTTAATTTCATGTAAGTAATGTGGAATTGAATTTGATGAATCTGAGGTTTAATTATACTATGATTTAATTTCATGTAAGTAATGTGGAACTGAATTTGATGAAACTGTGAGAATTAATTTCATGTGAGTAATGTGAGATTTAACTTAATTATACTATGATTAAATTTCATGTAAGTAATGTCGAAATGAATTTAATTATACTATGATTTAATTTCATGTAAGTAATATGGAACTGAATTTAATTATACTATAATTAAATTTCATGTAAGGGCTGTTCCAGTAAAACATATACCCCCCGGGGGGAAGGCACTTTCAAATTCAACCAACCCACAACAGAAGCAGTTTTAAAAAATTATGATCCACCGTCAGATATGTTTTAATCGAAAAACACTGCCCCCTACATAAGCATTTTTTTTACATAATTTCTGGCTATGGGTTAGTGGATGATAGTAGCGATTTTAATATTGGGTTGGGGACAGAAGCGATTTAAATGACAGCTGGCTGGAGGTAATCTACTGAATTCTTATATATTCATTCATTATAATCAATCTTTTGTCCTTTTGTTTGTTTGTCTGCCAGCCATGTATGTCTCTGATACTGCAAAATCAAAAATTTTCTTGGTGGCTTATTATTTGTAGATGTCATTGATCAGTCCCTTAATACCTACTAATTTAATGTCTGTGAATATATATTTTATATTAGGGATTTCTATTCTAATACAGAAATCATGAATTTGTATCCTTACTAAACTGTGTGTTTACTAAAGTGATCACTATGTTTTGCTAGTTTTCTTTGTTCTCAGGCATGCAGCTTTTGATTAGAATAATAGCTAGATCTTGTATTGCTTTAAATGTGTGGTCAGATGCTATGATTCCCTTGTTATTATTTTTTTCAATAAATGTTTTGGTAAACTTATAATACAAAATTTGTCAGAAAAAAATCATTAATGCCTATGAAAGCGATGTCGCATTATTTCTGCATACTTTTACACTATATCATTTCTTGTAAGAACACATATTTCAGTTACCGATGTCTTATTTTTATGCCTTGTTGCAAGACTAATATAAAGTTTTTAATAAAAAGAAATATAGCAAGTCAAACATTTTAACATTATAAATTAGATTTTACAAAATAGATGAAAGTCAAGGAATCATTTTTTCCCCAGAGTACTCGTAAAATCAATGTCATTGCAGTTAACTGTATTGTCAACAGCATCATCATCATCACTGATGACCTAGCAGTAACATTCTGCACTTTTAATCCAGTTGTCACAGGTTCTATCTCCCACTTCTAGTCTTTCATACGAGACTTATACCTATGGTCTGAGGGGCTTTCAGGGCAGAGTATAAGAAGCTTGTCTTGTGATACAGATCTGAGGGGCTTCCATGGCAGAGTGGTACAAGATGCTTGTCATGTGATTACTTGCCTCCAATGTGTAAATGAGAATGTTGCCAGTTACTTGTGGAAGGTCAGTAGTTCCACGTAAGTGGTGTTTGGTGTCTCAAAAGTACTTGGATTTTCTTCAGCAGTAAAACTGGCTGCCATATATAGATTCTCTTCATCTGAAAATGGTGTAAGGCCATAATAATCTACCGAAACCAGAGATCTCATGTCTAAATGACTTTAGTTGTTGGAGATAAACATCAAATCAACAGAGACTCCATGTGCCCTAGTGTACTAAGGTGCTTGCTTTTACAGATCACTTGCACATCTCTCAGAGTGAGTTTTTGTCACAGATCAACCAATTTGGGTTGGTGGTCTTTCGGGGTTCTTCCTCCACCTAATATACTGTTAACCCCGCCCCCCCCCCCCAACCCCCAAACCAAACCAAACTAAATCAACCAACTAATCAACTGTGGCAACAGCAGCAAAGGTACTAGTCCATCATTTTTGCCACAGCTGTTTGAGCTTATAAATTTCAACTCCAGTAATTTTTGTAGACCTTTGAATATTGTCAATTATGCCTTTCTGACCATTACCTAAAAGTCATCATCAGTTGGTACAAATGGATTTTTCGTGGTGAGCATATGGGATGGAGAAGTCTTGAGCAATCCTGCATCACACGCTGCTGAAAAGTTTACATTTTAGCTCACTTCAAGTTTCTCTAACAATGTCCATTGTTCCAACCAGAACTGTTATAACTTATTCAAGCTATATTCACCGATATCTGGAGATGTACATCTGTAATAAATATTTGTAACAAAGTATGAGAATGCATCAGTGTCTTTCAGTGATGCATTTGAACTGAGCAACAACCAGAATCAACAAACCAAGAAATGAAATTATTCACATCTCTCAGGCAGAAGTACAGTGTATAATTGTAATCTGCCAAAAGATTTTTCAATCTTTAAATTTGCCAAATTTTTTTCCAACCATACTGATTCAGTGGACATAATCACCAGAATGGACAGAAACAGACCAGAACAGATATAACCAGAGGGTTAAAATCAGTTTAAGTAGCTAAATTCACATGGTTTAGTTAACTGTACATCCTTTATTTTCTTCCCTTTGATGTAATTTCTTACTGAAGCTGAGAAAATAATGTTGCACACATCAAAAAAGAGGCACACTTCTACTTATTATTGTTGTTATTATACTTCTCCATTCCAGCCTGTTCTTATGATCTTGTCCCCCCCACATACTGTTTGTCATGTTTATGATATTTATCTAAATTTGTCACTTACTTTTCCTACTACTATACTAATTGTTTGTGAATATGCATATCAATGTGAAATGCAATTGGGGAGACTAAATCCAAGATAGAAAACCTCTCCATTTCTGGATGTATTCTGCTTGGATTCCATGTTACTGTACAAAACTCAAGAGCTCAAGACTCGCTGTACTAATTCAGTTCCCATTGTAAACCTGTGCAAACACCATATTAAAATTCAATAACTTAAAATTTCGAGTGCTCATGATCAAATTTGTATCAGTATAGACACATCTATGACGACAGCTTTTGTGAAAAGAAAACCATAACAGCTGCACCATTTTCTGGATCTACACAAATTTGAAATGTGTGCTTTCAATACTACACCAAACAGTCAGGTGCTGACTTCAGTAATGAGTCTTCCAAACTCAGGTCTGTAGAGGGATGGAAATTAGGTTAATAAAACAATGTCCCTGACTTTTTTCAGTTACAAGTAGGACAAGCTCTCAAAAGATTCTTTTAACGAAAATCTTACTTTCATTATCAATCAATCAGGGACAGTCAAACCATGTATACTCTATTTTATCTTCACTGATTGATAGTATGGTTCTCATTCTTTCATATCTGTAGTAATGTGAGTCCTTCAACAACTCTCAATGGTTGTATGCCTTTTCCGACCATGCTGACTGAACACACTATAAGATAATGTTCGAGTAACAGAAATACCATGGAATAACCTGAGACCAATAAAATCAAATAAAATGGTCAAGTTATCTCCCCTGCAGGGATGCTGCTAGGATTTCAGGATTTAATCTAAGTTTTGTGTGTGTGTGATCTCCAATGAGGAAGTGGTGGCGGGAGGGATAGCCATTGTTAAATATCTCCCTAACACTTAAATATCTGTCACTCTTTCTTACTGTTCCACTCTGTTAAGGCTCTACTGAAATCAAAATACTCAAAGAGATGTTATCTCTAGTTGTATAGTGATTATTACTGTGATGTTATTGGGCATGGTCACGTGGTTGTGGTTGGGTCTTGGTTGGGATGGCAGAAAGACCATAGGCTTACTCCATATTTGACAACTAATTACGATGTTATCAGAAGAATTAAACTTTTTCTAACAATTCAGTTGGACTCGGATTACATACCTGATTCATATTCAATGAACAGGTTCTAAAATTGATGTGTTTATTTTGGAGCCATGTTCCTCCATCACATTCAAGATCTGAATATACCAAAGGTGAAATTAGAACAGCTGCATCCTAAATTACTATCATGGCAACTTTAAATGTTATTTAATGTGAGACTTTAATGCCAAAACTCAGAGCTTCAGTGATTTTGGGGTTAAAAAAATGAATTTCTTCTCAAACAACTCAATTTGGTGCAGATTACATTCTTTTTTAATGATACTGAGAATTCTTGATGTGTAAAAATTTCACAAGAAACGAACAACATCAGATCAGGAAATTAATACCACTTGGGAAAAACTGATAGGAATATGCAGAAATAATGATAGTATCATTTAAATGGAATATGCGGTTACAATACGAGTGCTGGTTCTATAACTTTGCAAAATACATCTCGGAGAACTATTGTTTCTAACAACACTCTGTAATATGGAAATAATTTTTGCACACATGAAGTTGACCCACTTTTTACTTTAGTCCCTTGCTAATTAATAGTTTTAGATTTTACAACAAAACTAAGCACATTTTACCTTTTGACAATAATACATGTACATCATCACAAATATTTAGAGTGTAAGAAAATAGAAGTTACAATTTTATTAAAAGTACTGGTACCAGTAAAAGTAAAGGAGATGGTAAGAAAGAATCAGGACGAACATATTAGTAGTGTAGTAAAGAATCCATATATCAGAATGACATAACGTATTTTTTTATCAATTTCATCATTAATTAATGACACTGCTTCAAAATCTTGTATACTAGATAATAGTAATCCAATTTGTAATACAGATACCAAATGATGGCTTGGAACTAAGTGCCAAAAGGTCTGCAGAAAATATCAACATCCTCAAAATATACATAGAAATAACCACACACAAACAGGACAAATTTTATCCATCTTGCTTTGAGTTTACACATTTCAGTCAGTTTCTTATGTTTAATGTCATTCAATTTTTGCACATAGAGAGCGTGTACTTCATTGGTAATACATCTGCATGATATGAAAATTAGTCTCATTATTCTTTTGTTGCCATATTGGTTCTGCCAACTAGAGATCTACACACACTTAATTATGTTGTATGGGGATTCTCTGATGATCCCTATGAGCATTAATCTGTTGATTGTTTCTGAATTTAATATGATCCTTCTCCTCTGTGTACAAATATTATTCTGTGTTGAGAACTCCCTTTCATTGTCTGCTGTCTGAAACACATATGCATAATTAGCTTGAACAAGTTATTGTTCTTTATGGTTGTGCAATTTTCAACATCTCACAGGTATGGCCCCATGGGTATTCTCTCTCTGATATCTCTGTTCCAAAAAAGAAAAGTTTTCACTAACATGAACTCTGCCAAAGATTCACTTCCTTGAATCAGTGCTTTGCTGCCTCTTATGCCCGATTTTTTTCTCTTCCATAATGCTGTATTAGGGTTTGGGTTTTAAGTCCAACATTCCCATAGTCTGCTTGTTCAGACATGGGTATCTTGAATAAATAACTGGCATCCTGTCCATCCAACACGTACATCGGACTCGCACTCAACATCAATTTTGGGCTCAAAATCACACACTGGTATTTCCAGTGACATTTTCCCAATGTCCAACAGACTGATATACATGAAATTCATTGTCATCATAGCTATCACCAGCCAGTATTTGCGGACTGAAAACGTCATCTGACGACAAACCCTGCTGTTATTCAGCCATTTTGGTTTCCTGTGTGGCCCTTATTTGAAACAAGCATTTGTAAAACTTCCATGATGAAAGTAAGGTTAAAACTACCATAAAATGCTTGTTCCTGGGCCCAATGAACCAATCAAATTTAGTTTAACAGCCATTCATGTCGAACCGAAGTATCCAGCTATTTTAAAGTTTGCCTTCCTGAATCTGGATGTCGCATCAAACGATGCGATATTGCTACTGGCAGTGCAAATTATGTCGCGAAATGCACTTTTAAAGTTAAAAGTTGAATAAAAATTGAATACCGCGCAAAGCACATTTTATATCCGCGACATAATTTGCGGAACGAGTATCACTGTTTTAAAAGTATGTGAATTCATACAAATTAGGTGCACTCGCGTGTACTGGCATCATTTTCTGACCCAATGGTTTATTCATGTTAGACCGCTAGGAGGGGGTTAGATGCGATTTTAAATATATATTTGTTTTTTTCTGACAACCCCACCAGCGATTTCTCATTTTGTTAACACAACCCACAACAGAAGTGATTTTCCTAATCAGCCTTCCACTGTCAGAATCAAAATAGTTTGAAACACAACTGCCTACAGAAGTTTTTTTGAAGTGCCATCCCTGGGGGGGGGGTATATGTTTTACTGGAACAGCCCTAAGTAATGTGGAACTGAATTTGATTATACTATGATTAAATTTCATGTAAGTAATGTAGAATTGAATTTGATGAAACTGAGATTTAATTTCATGTAAGTAATGTGGAACTGAATTTGATGAAACTGAGATTTAATTTCATGTGAGTAATGTGGAATTCAATTGGAACCGAATTTGATGAAACTGAGATTTAATTTCATGTAAGTAATGTGGAATTGAATTTGATGAAACTGAGATTTAATTTGATGTGAGTAATTTGGAATTGAATTTGATTATACTATGATTAAATTTCATATAAGTAATGTGGAATTGAATTTAAGTATACTATGATTTAATTTCATGTAAAAAAAAGTGTCTGATGCATATTATAGATTTATTTTGCTTTTGACAGCTATCTATCAAGTTCACTAAAGTAGAAAAGGGCTTTTTCCAGATTTCTGAGGGTTTGTGTGGTTCTTTTCATGCAAACTAAGTGATTAACTCCAATCTATTGCCTGTAAGAAGACTAAATGATCCATGTCAAAATAAATGTACCAAGTTAAAGTTGTTGTTGTTGTTGTTGTTGTGGGGCTTAACGCCATTTTTCAGCACACGATAGGCTATACATGGCGGCCAGTATTAATGGTGGAGGAAGAAACCGGGAAATCCCCGAAAGAACCACCGACCCACGAGAAGCTACTGGCAAACTTTCTCACATATCCACATTCGCCGAATCCTAGACTCGAACCCACGCAGACAGAGGTGAGATGGCAGTGATCCGTAACGGAAAGCGCTTTAGACCACTCGGCCACTCGGGGCCCCCCAAGTTAAAGTCAAATGAAGCTTCAAAGATATGCTACTTGCTGATGTAATTACATGATGGCTTACAGACCTGTCCTGGATAAAAGGTATGAACACTTGGATTTCTATCATTTTCTGGGTATGTCATCAAAAACATATTGATCAGTCCTGAAAAAACAAAAGGAAAGGTAAAAGGGTTAATAATATACTGCCTATAAAGTCAATGTCAATAAAGTGGCACAGATTAACATAAAATATCTTAAAATTGGCACTGTAACCAAAACAAGTCACAATGAATTACACAGATCTTTCCATGTGAAATGTTACAATCTGGATATAATACTAACTGTAATAATGTTGGATCTATGTTATAACATGTTTTCACTACAACATAAAAATTCACATATAACTTGATCATATCAGGCATATGACTTTTATTATTATCATTATATGTCCTGGCTGTGCCAATACTCAAAACAACAGGAATGCTAATAAAGAGATAATAACACAAAACAAGAGAAATCTAAAATTTACAGATTATGAATAACATTATATCCTTGTCAGAATTTACGGACCAATTGCACATTTTCATTAAATTTGGGGCAAAACTCATCTAACAGTGGTTAGAGCCAAATGGATTATAAACAATGCTGAATAATTCTTAAATACAGTTCAGCAAGTGTGATTTTTTGATACTATCTCTTTGCATCATGATGGCTGTGGAGAGAATGTGAAGTGGACTAAAAAAAAGTCCCTCCCTCATTTACCACCTACCCTTCCCCCTACATCCTGATGGAGTTGCGATGACTTCCCATAGAGAATAGCTCTGGATATCATACTTTCTTGTGGAGTTGCATCCAATGACCACAGTGGACTGAACATGATGTCAAAAGAGTGGGTGTGATTTACTGTTCATGACCCCAACAAACATACAGTAAAGAGATTCAGAGAGGCAGCAGTGGGCACTGAGTTATCAACATTGATGTTCTTCCAAATTAACAGACATGTTTGTTTTCTTTATTCTTCCAAACAAATTTTAGATAACATCAATGTACTACTATGATGTGTTAACTTTATCAATACTATAGTGAGTGAAGCATTTAATTCGGAGATATTTTTGCATTTTTGGTTATTTCCTATGTTATCAGAACTGTAGACAATTTCTTTATCATCCAATATTTATGAATAAGTTCAAATCTTAGATTGTTAAAATGCAATATTTTAAGAATAAAAGTCTCTAAAATCTTTACATGCTGGTGAAACTCGAGGTTGCTATTCACAGGATAAGCTTAAATGCAGAACAACAGAATCCTGATCAAAGTATAGTTAACTGTAAGGTTATCTAGGTAATGAATTTGTATTAAATGTGTGTGATGGGGAATATGTTGTGAGCAGTTGCCAAAAACTGAATAAGAGTCAATAATGGGAGATAGTGAAAATATATACAGTCATCTGTCCTTGACAATTCTGCATACAGAACTCTGTCAGAGACATTCAAAGAAATGCATGGATTTGGTAAATGGTATTAACAGTTGACATTTTGCTGTTTAGCTGAAAATGATATCAGTCAGAGATAAAGACAGATAGCTAAATGAATATGCTTATTTTCACTAAAACTTTGGATGTAAATAAAAGAATCTTGGATATCGGATGGGAATTTCTTTGCTTTTGTTTGCATAATGGAAATACATGATTTGATGTATGTTTGGTTTGGTTTAGGGTTTTACTTCAGAGCAATACTAGAATTCAAGGCAGAGTTAGCCTGTCAATCTTGCTCCACTCCACCAACACACTGCTGACAATTTCAAGTGCTGATTGCTGCTGTTGTTGGGTTTAACGCCATTTTTCAGCACAAGATAGGCTATACATGGTGGCCAGTATTAATGGTGGAGGAAGAACCTGGGAAAACCCCAGAAAGAACCACTGACCCACGAGAAGCTACCAGCAATCTTTCTCACATACCCACAATGGCCAAAGCCGAGACTCGAACCCACGCAGACAGAGGTAAGATGGCAGTGATCCATAACGGTGAGCGCTTTAGACCACTCAGCCACTTGGGGCCCCATCAAGTGCTGAAGCAATTGAGGATGGTTGGCAAGTTTGTCTACTACTACTACTTTATCTCTGGATAAGAAATATAAACAAATTCAAAATTTAATATTGACAATGGTCTTTCTGAGATGCAAAGTCCCATGTCCAAGTTTCATGATTCTACACAAATCATTCCTCCTATCAGAATGTAAGGTTCTAGAACTGAAAAAGAACAAGCCCCCATTCTGAAATTGACTCCAAGTCTGGGACATCAGTGTGGAGTGGGAGGGAATCTTTGTAACAGTAGCAGATAAGTATTACATAATTAAAATTAATTTTACCACTCACCAACCAAGTAAAAATTTTAATAGCAGTAATACAATACCTGATATTATTGTATTGCTTAATTTACCAGTAATGAGTAAGACTGATAAACTAAACCAATCTGGTATAAACTATTGTACTTACCCTTATGGTAGGAGTGTTCACTACCATAAGCTGGTATAATGTTCAGCTACCTGTTATGCTATTACCATTAGGCCCAACAAAAAATGCCTTTGCTCTGGTGTGCCCATGATCAGAGGTAAAATACGGTGGAGGTAATGTCAGACCAATGTAAAGTGACTCTAATGACATCGTCCAGTGATGAGTAATTGAAATAGGCCCAGGAAGAAGTCATTGTTCTTACTTTATGGGTTTTAATCCTCATAAAAGAATGGTCTCTCTCGATGTGCAAGTTCTCCTGATAGCTGTGGCAATCCACCTGGCAATAGTGGATGCCAAAATATCCCAGGAACCCTTTCTAGATGGTCTGAGATTCTTAAGATCCTTCCTTTTTTCATTAGAGGAAGTCAAATAAAACTTTAATGCCCTAACTGGGCAATGGGCTCAATCTTGTTTATACCCAGCACAGGTATGACTGAAACTGGGGATCTAAGAGAAACCTCATCATAATTACCATTGAATCATAAACATTCCTTTCTTGCAGTTATGCCACAAAGCTCATCCTTGCCAAGCTTAAGTGAACTGGAAACAACATTAAAGGTAAAAGGTTTTCAACGCAAGCTTGACTACAGTTAACAATGCCCAAAGAACACATGAGAGATTCCATCAAGTCATTTATGGGCAAGATATTGTTCATTGGAGTTCAAAATACCTGAAGAGATTTTTAAAAAAATGATGGTCTGAGCCAATGGTGGGACCCACAAAGAACTTTTGAGTATTTGCTGCCCCAGAGCCCCTAATGGATACCAAACATTCTGTTTCTCCAAAAGTAATGAGGAGAAAATCTGCCATTACAATTACATGGGGACAGTTAGGATCAATGTATTTACTACTGTACCAATAAATAAAATTCTCCATGTTGCATTGTAGACCTTCAAAGTGGACTGCCTCCTGGCCTGGACAATGCAGTTTGCAACCATGCTCGAAAACTGATCCTATCAGATTGCTCACTTTAAATGAGCCAAGAAGGTGGAGAAGCTGTTTAGAATCCATCTACTGCAACAACAGTTCCATTCTATGTGGTAATCTCCTGGGCTCGTCTACTAAGAGGTTGAGTAGGTCATTGAGCAATGACTGCTGGTGCCACACAGGGGCTACCAAGTTACACAGAGCAATGAATATCTGGACTTGGTGAGCACGAGTCTACAGAATCATTCTGAAAGGTGGGAAGAGAATATCACAAGAGTACATTTCTTATAATATCAGGGTTGCAAAAAGTTATCTGTTGATTACCTTGTCAACAGGACATACTGATTACCAACTGTGGTCACTCCCTGCCTTCACAGCAAGAGATGAAAAGTCGGATAGGGAGGAAGTCAACACAATGTTCTTTACCAACAAAGATGTGACATGGAAAACTGGTCTGTCCATCTCACAACAGAGGGAAGCAAACATGTTAATGGGAGTAATGACTTTATCTAGATCAGAAATGTGTGAGTGATTGCAGTAAATTTCTGAAGGACTTTATGTTCCTCACCTTCATCAACATCCACTTAGGCCTTGATCATGTGGTATTGACTGTTGGAAGAGGAGGACAAAAGGGAGGCAAGTTCTGTAATCTCATCTACTGCCACTTTAAAACTTTTAACTTGGTCTTTTCCATGGGTGGATCTGATTATTCAAGTAAGTCAGTGTCTTCACCCTCATCAAGTGGAATCCTCCTGTATATTCTTGATCCCGTGAAATAACATTCTGTATGATACTGCGTACACTGCATCAACAGCAAGCATAGTATTGGCCCTACCTATTGGATATTTTCACAAAGCCAGGGATGTCATATCATACACTAGAGTGACCCTGCTGGGGGATTTTGGTTCAGGGCAGTTGGGCAGTTTGATCAGGACAGTTGAGCTGGCACCAACTGTGATTTTGAAATACAACTCATACAAATATTAAAACAATCCACAAATTTAAATAAAATGGCAGAAAGGATATTGATTATCCTAAATGTACTATTTGAGACAACATCCATGAATTTATTCTCAAAATTGAAATGGCTGAAATATGAATACAGATTAGCCTCCAAATGTCCATATTAATGTTCAAAGCAAAGAATGAGTGTGTGTGTGATCTGGATTTATAACGTAGCTTTAACAATTTTTCAGTCATCACTATGATGTCTGCAGTGTGGCAGTTTATAGTGATGCCTTGCACTAGGGCATCATGCCGCAGACATGTAGCACGATGTCCCACCGAGCCACATTATCCTGACGCCAGGCCGACCAGTCCTAACACTAACCTCTTAATGCTGAGTGACTGGCAAAGTAAATAATGATCTTTGTCCACAATATTTGAATGGTATGTTTCATTTGAAGTCAGAAAACAGTATCAAAGACCTAAATTGCGATAAATTGCAAATGATTACAATACACCATTCCCGAAAACAAATAGTTTTAAAAAATCATTTGCTTACTCTGGTGCTATTCTGTGGAATGAACTCTCCAAAGCAATTACATCAGAAACAAATCTAAATGTATTCAAAATGAAATTATATGACTACTATCTCAAAACACAGTTTTCATTGTAAATATTGAAATACATGCACTCCATTTTATTCTATCGATACATTCTCTTGTATACACAACAGACTGTTCATCCTGAGGGCCTCAGGAAAGAGTAGTATAATATGCTGAGTTACTCTCATTATGTAAAGTATTTATTATTATTATTATTATTATGCTAATACACCATGAATATGATCAGTCGAGCCAGTCAGCCAGGAGCTATTGGACATATCAAGCAACATGTGGTTCACCAGTTCTTAAAGATCGATGTCACTGATTGACCAGATGGATGGACTAGTTGTTTACCAGCCAGGAAAACTACGATATATGATCTGTGGGACCAGTCCGCTGGCAAAGTTAGAAGGTAATCAATGCTTAGGTGGAGTAGGCACTTGTGCCCAGTGGACTGCAAAATTATGTTAAAAGCAGTCCCTGTTTCCTCCAAATCACTTGTCAACAACCATGAAGACAAAGCATGCTGTAATATGTGTATTAATTTTAACTGACCTTGTATGGGATTGACTGCTGCAGTTTGTACTGAATCAGAATTGTCACTGTACCTGTCATTCAAGAAATCTGAATTGAGGGAAATCTTTGTCTGGGCTGGGAACAGCATCTCAATTTCTCCCATAAATCTCACCAATGCTTCTTAATAGGGGTGTTCTAAATAATTTGTGTTCTGACAATTTCAAACATGCTCTATTCTTTTGGTCTTTATAAGACATCAGACCATACATCTGCAAAAGGAAAACATGCTCCATGGGCCTGATATTGTATATTACATGCAGGCAAGGCATGTTCTGTGATTACTCTCTGTGACTTTATAGAGTTAGCATTTCTTATGTTTGCTTTGGTTGTGGTGAATCCAGCAAACAGAGCACACCAGTGATGGAGAGACATTCAGCTACAGGTGGCATGGTACTCAGCAGATTAATAGCTACTACTGTAATTTGGGCTCAAAGGCAGAGCTTTAGCTACTAGCTAGAGCCTAAGACGATGTGATAAACATACAATATTACTACTGGTGTAGGACACCATGATAAACAAAGCTGCCAAAAATGAAGAATTTATAAGGAATCATTTTGGAGTAGCAATACAATTTTGAAAATGGCCACCGTGTTGGCCATAATGGAGATCAGACAAGAAACTTTTTTATTTAAAACCAACTAGACATCATAAGAAGAGTTCTGCTGAAAATCCAATAATGAGTAGTAGCAATAACAAAATTTTCATGAAGACTGCTATCAAAGTGGTGACCATACTGGATATCAGATCAACACTATTTTCATATAGGACCAACTAAACACCATAATAAAGTCTTTTAGTGAAAATCCCATACTGTAACTAATATGACAATACATTTAAGTGAAGTAGCAATAACTGGACTGACAAGATGACCAGTATTGTGGCCATATTGTGGGCAGCAACATCTTCATTTAGGACCAACTAGACATCACAAAAGTGTACTGGTGAAAACCCCATGCCAATATGATTTTCCACTTGGGAGGAGTAGCAATAAGATTTTCAAGATGGTCAACATGGTGACTATACTGGATGTCAGATATGCACCATTTTCGTTTAGGACCATGTAGACATCATAAAATGTCTTTTCCCCATTTTGATATGAACATCCATTCATGAGAAGCAGCGACAACATGATGTCCAACATGGTCAATCTGGTTGCTATATTGGATGTTCAGGTGGCACCATTTTCATTTAGGACCAAACACTGCGGTATTACCTTCCATTCAGGACAACATTTGCAGATGGCTTGTGTGATGGCCATAATTGGATGTCTGAACATTTTTCAGTTAGGAGCAACCAGACCTTGGGACTGATGCGTGTACACTTTCAAGGCAATCCTTCAAGTAATTTAGGACAAGTAGCAATAACAAAGTTTTGCTTCTGGACAGATGAACATCGGAAGGTGATGTCAGATGATGCATAGGCTCTTCTGGTCTATGACCAGTAGATCTAAAATGACTGGAGCTAATAATAACTGTTATGGAAAATCAATAAAATGTAGACAGAATTTGTAACTCACCTATGAGTAAGTTGGGTGCGCTAGAGGAATCTTTAGATGTAAAATGTGTCCATTTGACAAAGATTAGGATTATTAGGTAGCCAAAGATGGAGCACATGAAGATCAGCTGGGGAATAAATTCACAGAGAATATTCAATGGCTTTCTGAAGTATCTGAAACAGAAATACATTGTTAAAATTTAAATTTATTTATTCTGCAGTGACTTCTGCTACAAGCATATTTCAAATTCAGTTCATGGCTTAAAGTTAATTTCTTTTTGGAGTATCCTCTACGACCAAACATGAACCCCAAAACATTTTGAAACCATACAAAATTTAGCATGTATCTTTTATAAATATTTTCCAAACATAGACTTTTTTTTTTTCTTTCAGTATTGATTGGCCCAGACAACACTCACAAACATGACAAGAAAACCCCTAGGGTAGTCTTTGAGGTGGTGGAATGCAGAGAACCCATAAATCCCCAAAAGGTTCAATGGGTCACAAAATGACATTACATATACCAGAAGCAAGAACTGAAACCAGGATCAAAGTGCAATGTCAGTGTGTTATTTCTGTGACATTCGGGAATGCCAACAAATGCAAAAAACTATTCTGAAGACCGGTTCAAATATCCAAGGTCTTTATATTTCAAACAGGTAAGCTAACTGCAACACAACCCTTCATTGTGATAGGTAAATTCAGTTTCCAATTCCACAAAGAATTTGATCCTTGATTTCTTATCTCATGGTTCTGACCTCTGACCTTTTGAGACACTGATTACATTCAATACACCATAGCCCTTGGTTATCCTACAGCAATCTAACAGCAACAGCCACTTAGCTCTTCACTGTAATGGGAAAAACAGTTTTTACAACCCCACAAAAAAATGTGATCTCTGTTCCCAGATCTCATACTTTGCTGAATATTTTAACTCATTGATCATTTGCAGTGCAACATGTAATGTATGACACAATGCAACATGTAATGTATGCCAATTCAATGTTCAACTCATCAAAACACAGAATCTAAAGTTTTGCGGGGAAATTTCAATTTGTATTTAATTTAAAACCTAGAAATGTATCCATAAGATATGGACGCCCCATCTCCTGTTGTCTTACAGAATCATACTTGTAGAAACTGGCAGAATGTAAGCATGCATGTATGAACAATTAGCATTAGACAAAGAAAAGGGCATAACTTTGTAAAAACTCATCTAAGCATGACGACAATGTTAATAATGTCTGCCAAAGGAAATCATCAAAAGCCGTGAGACTGGTTGCACACACAGAAAATCTAATAAACAGTATGTGTAAAGCCAACATGAAACATACTCCTAGGGAAATCATCAAAACCTGTGGGACTGGTTGCACACACAGAAATTCAAATAAACAGTATGTGTAATGCCAACATGAAACATACTGAATAAATGGTTCAGAACATGATGACAAAATCAGAAGTGCATGTCAACCTCATGTTAATATAACCTCCTATTTTTCAGGACAATTCATTCACATCAGTCCCTCAAAGATCATGCTGCTCTACTGGTCAAAAAGAATTTCTAGAAATGAATTATATGTCTCTTTCTTCTATCCTTTTTTCTTTTTAACTGAAGCCATATCAGATATTTGTGAGAAACTTCTACATATCAAATTTGGCAACAAAAGTCTTTTTTGTTTACTTATCTGAGGTAATATAATCAGAAGAAACCTTTAAGTCCAGAATAAAAGTCCTTGTCATGATCAATGACCTTGAACCTGATATTATGGACAGAAGATCACTGAAACTTTTTTTCACTGTCAAGATATATCCACATGCCAAGTTTAGTCAAATCAAAATGAAGTTTCTGAATGGATATCATTCAAGATATTCAGATATACCCACCAACTTGGTTTGATAAAAATCCATTCATACTTTCTATTATCATGCTCATAAACCAGTCTAGATAAAAAAAAGACCTGTGACTTTATAATCCCTGATGGAATGCTCAATTTAAACATGTATAATGAAAAATAATGAATTACATTAGGTAAAATTTCCTTTGTACAAGTCATCATGTTCTTAAGCTCAATGTAATACCAAATTGCAAGTAGCAATGTTTTCTTTTACAACTGCAACAAGTATGACTGTCTTTTCTTCAAACATATTCACAATGACTCCTGGCATATTGGTGGTAATTAATATCTGCATCATTTTCATTCAGAACCAATTACATATACTAAGAAATATTTTAGTGAAAATCTCATGTCAATACCACCATTCTTTCAATACAATTTGTGATAAAAACTTTTTCTTTTTTGATGACCACTATGGTTGCCAATACAGATGTCAGTAAAGCACAAGTTTAACTCAGGACCTGGTCCATACTCTTATAGTGTCTTGGTGAAAAACCCATCTTGACACAACCATTTATCTGGCATTGGTGAAAAACCCATCTTGACACAACCATTTATCTGGCATTGGTGAAAAACCCATCTTGACACAACCATTTATCTGGCAGAAGCAGTATAAGAATATTCTCAAGATGGGCACTATGGCAACCATTTTGGAGGTTAGATTCACATCATTTTAATACAGAACTGTATGTTGCAATACGTGTTTCAGTATAAACCTCATGTCAATATATAGTATGTATGTATGTAAGTTCTGCTGATTACCTTGTATACATCACAAAAAGTGTTTCAGTGAAAATCCCATGTCAATGTATAGTATGTATGTAACATCTGTAAAGCACCACCTATACACTGCAACAAGTGTTTCAGTGAAAACCCCATGTCAATACATAGTACATACGTAATGTCTGTAGAGCACCCCAACATACTTCAAAAAGTGTTTCAGCGAAAACTCCCATGTCAAAACATAGTACATATGCAACATCTGAAGAGTGTCCCCTATAAAGTGCAAGAAATATTTCAGTGAAAACCCCATGTCAATACACAGAATGTACATAATATCTGTAGAGCACCCCATATATCTTGCAAGAAGTGTTTTAGTGAAAACCCCATATTATAAGACGATCCCTCATAACTGTGACCATCCAATATGACTGTTGTGGTAGTCATACTGGATGGTCTTATCTTCATTATTTTCATTCTGGACCAACCTCATATCAGAAGAAGTGTTGTGATGACCATTCATTCAGGAAAACTAGCAATAAGAAGAGATGCCTGCCATTGTGGCCTTGTTTGACATCAGCATCATTTTTGTCAGGGCCATCAACATTTCATAAGAAGTCTTTTTAATCTGACCAATTTTTGCAGAAAGAGTAGTGATAATTAAATTTTCAAGATAGCTGCTGAACTGGCCATGCTGGATGTCAGATCAATTCCATTTTCACCTAGGACTATTTACATATAATAAGAAGTCTTTTGGTGAAAACCCCATGTCAATATGACTATGTTTCTTTGGAGTAGTGATAACGAAAAAAATGTTGTATGGGACACCATTTTCACTAAAGGATAACTGTGCTTCAGGATGAAACTGTATGCCAACTTTCATGACTTTCTGCACTTTCTGAGTAGTGATAACAAACAAATGCTAAGAGGCAAATGATGGACAATAGCTGATGGAAGCATGGCCCATGACAACTAAAACCAGATGTTGCAGTGACCATCTGTTCCAGAGATTTTTCAGAATGACAATAGTGGCATCTATTTTAGAGGTCGTATCTTCTATTTCATTTAGGACCAACTGCATAATATGAGAAGCCTTTCAGCAAAAACCCCATCTCAGTACAACTTGCTTTCCCAAGAGAAACAGCACTAACAAGATTTTCAAGACCACCGCCATCGATGCTATGTTGGGGATTTGACCTATTAAATATGGGTGAGGTGATAGTGTGATAATGCAAACTGTTTAAGCATTTATCAGAATGATTAAAATTTTAAGGGCAGTGGGGTCTTTGAAAATATGCCCTTCTAACCCTCCACCAACCATTGTAAAGTAAAATGAATAGTGATGTAGGAAAAGTAATGAAGTTTACAAACCTGTGGTTCAGAAGACTCAGAGCCACTCCAAACAACATCTGAGTCACACCAAATATCACAGAAACTTTCATCTTGAAAGAGTTAGTCACTGTAATTTTATTTTCAGAATGCTGCCAAACCTGAATAAAGTAAATTGAAATGTTTGTTAAAATGTGTTACTTTGAAATGTAATAAAACAAAAGATAAAGCAGGTTCATTCTTTCAATGATCCTAATTTTCTGCAGCTCCTATGTCGAATAGATACTGATGCACATACGAGAGAGAATTGTGAATAGCGTACCTGACAACATACGACAAACCAATACAAGAAAATCTCAGCATCTAAGTTAATACTGAATAATCCCTAACAAGGAATTCTGTTCCCTCAGTTCCCACCTTTTTCCTACACCTTTGCATACTATTAATTTTATTTAACAACTGACACAAACATTGGAAATCGTATTTCAAAATTTACAATCCATCTCTTTTGAACAATTTGTAGAGACAAGTAAATATCAGGGATGATCAAAACCCACAGCCTGATGCCTGCGACTATACATTTTCAAAGTCAGACAAGGACAATTTTCCAAGGTACAAGTCTGACACAAGTGCTATTTTCCTATTTTAAAATAGGTCAGGCAATTTTCATACTTTATCTACCTTTCTCAAGCCATTCATGCAATCTGGGCATACTATATGTTTGAATCTACCTCCATTTATTCATCCATGTCCTGTTATACTGAAGTAAGTGGTCACTGATATCTGTCGTATGTCAGAGTTCTGTTACTGCATAATAGTGTGCAAAATGTGCTAGGGCAGAGAACGTGCATGGGATGGTATATAAGTGTGCATGAGAGGGTATATAAATGTGATAGAAGGGCATATAATTGTGCATGGAAGGATTTATGTACTTGGTGGGGTTTATAAATGTGCTCGGAAGAATTATAAATGTGCATGGAAGGGTTTATAAATTTGCCTGGAAGGGTATATAAATATGCATGGAAGGTATATAATTGAGCATGGAAGGGTTTTTAAATGTGATTGGCGGGGTTTATAAATTTGCCTGGAAGGGTATATAAGTGTGCATGGAAGGATATATAAATGTGCATGGGCGGGTATATAAATGCATGGAAAGGTATATAACTGTGTATGGAAGGGTATATAATGCTTGCACTTACAGGGTCTAAACCAACTGGATATGGTCCTTTGAAGCAAGTTTCATTTGGTTCTACCTTTATTGTCGTCCATCCCTCCAAAACATGTTCACTATATGTTCTGAAACATTAAAGTGAGATGGAATATCAAGAGAATGTCAAAAAATAGAGTAAACTGCCCTAGATTCAGCTGTATACCAAAGCAGAGACAGAAAAGTAAGGTACAGTGCTCTTGAGTCAGCTATGTACCTCAGCAGAGATAGAAAAGTAGAGCAAACTGCCCTAGAGTTGGTCATGTACCCGAGTCAGACAGAAGAGTTGTAGTGGTTGAAGCATACACTACAACTCTTCAAAGACACAAAACCAGTAAGAAATTTTCTTTACAATCATATTTCATATTCCTGTGAGACTAAGAAGACCTGTACACAGTAATAATTCAGGTCCAATGAGAAGAAATGGTTTATCCAATCCTCCGATTCCAGAAAAATTCCTTTAAATGTTATTGGACAAATCAATAAAACATTAGTTTTCCTCATGAATTATCATGTTTCTTTTCATCTTTCTGCTCCTATTTTCTGGGGACCCGGATGACTGAGTGATCTAAAGCGTAGGTGTCAACTTGTACGGTTTACCCGTAATTTGTACGGTTTTTTCCTTTTTCGTCAGTGTAAGGCTGTACAACCATTTTGGATGTATTTTTCATACAAAATTTTAAATATTTTTTAAAACTTTTTAAAAAATTTTTTTTAGTTTTGTGTGCATCTGGGACTTGGGGCATAATTTTTTTTAATAACAAGAATTCAATGAAATCAGGGTGGCCTGAAACAACCAATCAAATCATAATCAAGACCACACGTTTCAATAGATAATGAAATGAGTTTCATGCATGGTTCAACTCCTGTGTGTGAAGATCTTGTCGTTTATCACTCTGAAATTTGACGCTCACTCGGATTTCTAATATTGACTAACTACCTGTGTAGTAAGTATGTTTTCTTATTGTATACATTATTATTTTATTATTTATACTTATTACTATCAAATGCATAAAGTTTACATCAATTTTCATATTTTGCATAGTGTGGCAGTCATGTTGGTGTAACCATAATTTATTAAAATTGTTAACAACATACTCATTAAAGACAGTCTGCTGAATTTAGCACTAGCATTTTATCATGCTGTCACAGTTTTGAATTAAGTTTGTCAGATATGTAATGGAAACAGGAAGATGCATTGCCATAATGATGGAAGTAGTACAGATAGTGAGTGACATTGTTCTCATGGCTCGAAAATATGTAACACTGCCAATTTATATCAAGTTTGTGACCAAAATTGGAACACCATATAGCAAATTCATAACTTTTCAAACACCAGATACGCATTTTTAATAGAAACGATCAACAGCTTACGAGGAATAAACTTCTGGACTGCTACTTTTGTCAATTTTTTTTATTTCTAGATTTCTATTTTTGGATAGCTCCTGGCGTAATATCTTGGGGTTTATGGGGAAATATATAAATTCATAACGCAATTGTAATCGGGAGATCTTCCTATATCACATGTCAAATCTAATTTTTTTAATTTTTTTTTCTTTCGTCTAGTTGAAACATTCCATCCATCAAATGGCTGAGCCTAACTCAAAGAAACGCAAGCTTGAAGACACTGACAGAGGTCGTGGCAAGTTTCAGACTGATTGGATTAAAGTCTTCCCTGGCACAGTAGATGTATCCAAGTTAGAATCTTCCCATGCTTTTTGTAAAATAAAGGCATTAAAGGGGTGGCATCGGGCATATATGATCTGGAGGAACACTTCAGGACAAAACTGCATGAAAGAAATTTTGAAATGAAGAAGGGAGCATCCATCAAAAGCTTCTTTGCTCAGCCAAAGCAGGAAGATGATAATGTTATAAGTAAAAAGAATGAAATAAAGTTTCAGAAATGTAAATAATTATGTAAGTATTTGTAAAAATACTTTCTGTATAACATTTGTTGTTTTAAAACTGTTGATCTTATATATGAATACATGTTTTCATGTAAGGTTTTTTGGTCTTTGTAAGGTTTTTATTGGTCTGGCGTACAGGTTTTCATCTCAAGGGGTTGACACCTATGCTAATGCACTCACCTTTACTCACTCATCTCACCTCTATGTGGATTTGATTCTTTGCTTGACCTATGTGAGAAAACTTGCCAGTACCTTCCTGTGGGTCAGTGGTTCTTCCTCTACCAAATCAGGACTGTTCAGCTATTCATATTCAAAGGCATGCATAGAACATAAAGATTCAACCATTTAACAATGGCTTCTGCTTATCTAAAATCTCCATGTGATTCAAGGGTGACACTATCCGAGTCCAGATGAAAATGTCAGTAAAAGCTTAAATTACATACCTTTTGTCTTTTACTGTGTGGCAACCAAAACAAAAAAAAAAATGCGCATCTATTTATGGAGTAACCATTAGCAAGGGTAGACCTGGCTAGTAATGATACTACCAACAAGTGAACTGTAACTTTTTTTACAAAATGGGCACTTTACCCTATTGAAAAATGTTATTTACAAAACAAATAGGAATAAGCAAATATTTTCTAACCCCAATCAGTAAAGTTTAATGAATTTTATACTGTTCACTCAATCATGAAAAATCAAGCAAAAATTCATTAAATTCTGCAAAAGTTATCAAAAAATTGATGAATTACAAACGTGCTATCCAGAAATACAACTCAAATGCAGAATAATTGAATGGATTACAGAGGGAAATTACTGACAGTAATGTGATCAGCTAAGTATTCTTGGAGAATATGATTCACTAACAAATATTTCCTTTCTCTGTTCAATACATTAATGTTAGGAGAGAAAGTAAAGGAGAAATGCATGAGAATCCAGCCATCACCACTCTCCCCCCTTAGGGCAAATGGAATGTACTCTTGGAAAATAAGAGTCTCTTAAAGGGTCTGATGCTCTACTGTCAGAAATGAATTTGCAAGAATTCAAGATAAAGTAGTGGAGTATATGGGGGTATCTCTGCCAAAACCCTATTTTGTATTAGGATGACAGCATGATTACCCACCTCCAAGGACCCCATGTTAGTCTAAACAAATATGAAAACAACTTGATTTCATTACTGATTACCTGTCAAGGACCCATCACTGTATCATCATCGTCGTCATACAAAATAGGGTTTGGGCTTAGATACACCCCCTTACACTTTACTACTGTGGCTTTTTTTTTTACGTGATTACCTAGCTCAAGGATCTTATCATTGAATCATCATCATCGTCTGACTGTTAAACGCCTATGCACTATTAATAACTCACTGGGATTTGCAGGTAATAAAAAATCAATAATTTACACAGCCACCTGTCAAGATATTTTTAGAGTCTCAGCTTTTGTTATTATATAGCTCTCGTCATCCTGATGGAACAAGCACAGATTAATCTTACCACTAATGAGAGAGCCAGGTTATAGCATTTTGATAAAATTTCAATGTGAGACTATTGATTTATCAACATAACACTTTTTCAGTTCGTCATTAACTGTGATCTTTGTGTATTTATTCTGAGATATTGGGTTGTAAAGATTATCAACAGCATCAGAAAGTGAGTCTGCAACCCAGGTAAGCTTACTAAAATAATCTGAATTTTCTGTGCGAACCAGAGACAACTTGATCATTTGTTTTTTTAAACAACTACGGGCTGTACTTTTCATTGTGAAGCATAATTGTCAAATGCTTACCTCGGAAAATAATTCTGTTCATCTTTAACATAGTATCATCTACTGTAATATCTTAAATTATTTTCATATTTCTCACAAAATTTTACTATCCTTGTTTTTGAAATTCACACAAAATTTTACTATCCTTATTTTTTAACCCATTTTATCCTGTTTACCAATTTCAACTGCAGTCCCTGGTTCCTGAGAAGCAATTCTAAATACACTGTGGTAAAATGGAGCCTCATACAGCAGCAGTAGCAGAAATTGTGATGACCTACTAAAAATGTTTACTAAAAATGTTGTTAACATTGTTATTTCTTTTTTAAAGTATATAAAACTATGTATCTCTGAAAAGGTAATAAAATTTGCAACACAGTGATATATATTTTGTTAAAATTTACCAATGTACATGCTCACAACTGTATTTTGAAATATGGGTTGAAAGAAAAAAAAAATAATTAAAAAACTTACCATGATGTTCAGTGAATCTTTTCTTCATGAAGATGAATGAAATGCTCCAAATAGTATGGAATAAAATAAAGATAATTCTATTTCTAGTATTTTGGTCCAAATTTGAAGTTTCTAACACTGTTAGTTCAAAAGTTATAATAATTTTACTAAAATTGGACAACAAAACACCTGGAACAATTTGTTTACTTCACATTCTAGAACATGTACTTCAGCGTGCAGTTTCTCATGAAAACTTGTCACAAATTAATCCTAGAAATCTTTCAGTAAGATAAAGGTAATTAATCAGTACAATTTTTGTTCAAATTTTTAAGTCCACATCATCACTATGTCAGTAATAACAATATAATAAATCGTGGCTGCAACCGAGGTGAAAAATCATCCCGGACCCATTCCTCTTGAAAGCCTTCAAAGTCAGCTTCATTCTCCGAATCACTGTCGAAAAGTGCATGAAACCATGCATAATCTCTTTCATCAACTTGATTCAATTCTAACCCGTCATTTAAGTCAATATTATCATCAGAATCATCCAAATCGTCAACTTCAATGTCGCTACCCTTGCTATCAACATCCATGTTTACATCTGAGTTGTCGTCCATCATTTTATCGATCGATTTTCAAACCAACAATTTCTTTTCCAACCACGTTTTTTTTTTTAGAACTTCACTGCGCATGCATGCTTTAACCATTTCCTGTGTTGGTGAAGAAGTACACAAGTATTTGTGATGTATAACATGTGTTTCTAGAGACGCTACACACATACGTAGTAGAGTACGATCGTAGTTGTATTCCGGATAAAATGGGATACTACAACCACAGGCGTATTCAGGATAGAATGAGGTATTACGCCATTAGTCGTATTCCGGATAAAATGGGTTAAATGAAATCGCTAGCAATTTTACATAAAATTTACCGAATATTGTTTTTCGTATTTTGCAACTCTATTCTGTATCATATCACTGAGCAAATCTTCTTTGACTCACAGTTCCAGTATCAGATCTAACATTATAAACTTTTCACCTCTGAGATAAGCTCGAAGTTGATTAAGAATTTTATTATAAGTCACTATTGCTATTTTACAAAACATATTTTTGTTCTCGTATTTGGGCTCAACCTTTTTATTTATTGCTGATAATGCAATACCTGCCCCTGACACTATGAATAATAATGGATTTGTGGTTCCACCGGCTGAAATAATTTCAGTCATTGTCATCCCTGTCATTGTCTGAGAGACCAAATGGGATATGATTTAAGTCGATTATTTCTTTTTCTCATCATTATGAAACTGTTTCAGTTATTATTTGAACTGCAGTAGTAAAAGTTTTCAGCAGAAGCCTTATCGATCAAAGCACTAAATTTATTATTGACAGGATCAGCAAGAAACTCTCTATACTTATTATACACTTCTGATGATATATCATCATATCTGATATCTGTTAAAACTGAGGATGAAAATGGGGGATCAAAATTTGTTGGTATTTCTGTGATATCATTGACTCTATCACAATAAATATCTTTTGTTTCCTCGATATAACTAACAACATAATATAACTGTCCCAGCTTAAAATTTTTAAGTACTAGATGCAGCCTGAGAATTGCACATGCTGTTGCAAAACTAAAAAGACTGCAAATATCTGCTCGCTCTAAATGTATATCTTTGATGAGTAGATTTAGGTATCCAGCAATCAACTCTTTAATATTTCTGTATTTTGCTTGTCAGTAATTTTCCAGCTTCTTTTTTCATAGTTTTTCAACACAATTTTTTTTAGAACTATTATGTATTTCATAATCTTCATCAATTCCAGTTTTACAGTTGTAATATCATCAATCTCTTGATAAAATATGTCTCATTTAACATCATCATATAACTCAGTCCTATGCTCAATATCTGACACTGCATTTAGTGCAGCATAAATTATGTCATACTTTTCTTTATCGCTGGTGAAAGAGTCTATTAGAACTAAATATGCTGTTGCAAGCAGGTTGGTGTCAAACGCTAATATCTACTATTTCTAACAGTGCCTTTTTATCATAATAGTCCATGCCTTAAAGCACACAAATTTACTCAAACACTCTTGCTATGGTTTCTTACCGCCATGAAATTTTCTTTTTATACGGTTAGATTTATCGATCGTCTGAGCATTTTCTTTATTCAGCTCAATCAGTGTATTTATCAAAAAGTTTTCATCTTTTAACCATCTTTCCTCCAACTCACTTACAGGACAACATTTGCTATATCAAAGTCTCTGATTGTGTATCTCAGTTGTGTATCTCAGTTGAGGGCCTCTCATTCCAGCAAGTCTAGTAAAATTGTCACTTTTCTCATTTAAACCAGGTGAACCTAAAGTTAATTTTTTCATTCGAGCAATTATAATCACCGCTCTTGCCCCTTCAGCACTTTCTAGATCTAGCAAATCAACATCCACTATTTCGATCGCCGTTTTCGGATTTAGTATAAAATTATAAATTTCTTTTGTGACCCTGATCGATGCAGGATCAATAGACATTATATATTACAATCACATTAAATTGTCAAGTGTATATACAATGGAACCCCGCTATAACCTGATAATTGGGGTCCAAAAAATTGGATCGCATTAATAACGGGGTCACATTAATGCGGGGTTTTACAGTATTTTACTTTTTTCAGAGAACAACGCATTGGCACATATACATGTATTCATGTCTAATATATATCATGAATATGGTATCAACACCGTTTACTATCGTGCCATCGTGGCATGCAGTTCATCCATAATGCATGTAATTTCATTGAAAAATTGCACACATATTTAAAATATTCAATAACTTTGTCACAGATCATTGTGTCTGAATAAAACGTCTAATATATAGCATGAACAGAGTATTAACACTGTTTACTTACCATTTGATATCGTACCATCATGGCATGCAGTTAATCCGTAATACATGTAATTCCATTGCAAAAACTGCATATATATTTAAACTGTTCAATAATTTTGTCACAGATCATTATGTGTCTGAATTCAATCGGAAAAATTAACAGCAAAATTAGGTTAAGAAAGACGAAACACATGTACGGTTCATTACATTCCAGGGTCTATGAACAGTGCCTGTACAAATTTCATATTGTTAAAATTTTCTCATATGCATTTCTGTGTACGTTTATTCATTGTAAATTCCCAATAATTAACACTTGTACGCCTATTCGTTTGAACGACTACAGCAAGAATAATTAACAATCAACACATGCTTTCAGATGCATATAACTTTTACTTCAGTTTTTGTGAATATCGAAAGGTACATGTGAAAACTACTATACTAATCATTGTGCAAAGAGCAGGGTCAATCTAGTTGCATGATTTCATAATTTTAAATTTCATTATTTCTTAAAAAATCTGTCTAGTGGAGTCTGCTTCTTTGCTGCAAACTGTTGGCTTCTAACAATGTCAAGAATGTTTCTAAGTTGAAGGATTTTGACGCTGTCCACATCTTGAGTTTCCAGCCACCTCAAACTGACTTCTAGGTGCTCTACTGCCTCTGATACTTTTGGTGGGGGAGCTGGGGTGCCATCATCATCATCGTCACTGGTTTCGGGCTCTGGTTGTGCAGCTTCATTCTTCCTGCTGACATCTGCAACATTTTCATCATCTGAGATGTGCTCATATATGGGACAGATGTCATCTGCTGAATATCAGTTGAGGATATCATGATGACTGAGCTCATAAATGTCTGAGTGTTTCTTCAACTAAACGTACATCGTCTTCAGTGAATCCTGTAAATTCAGGGTCCTCATCGTCATTTGTTACAGAATCGTTACTGGTCAAAGTTGTGTAAACAAGTTGAATATTATATATTGATTTCCCACCCATATCTATATTTCCAGCCATCTTCCCACCAGCTAGTGGCAACTTTGTTATTATCAACCATGCTAAGTTGTGCATAACTTACCGCTTTTGAGTTATTTATGTTAGAGGGAGGCATTCAGTTTCAAGAGTCACTATATTTTTTTTACTCATATTAATATTTCCGGTCATCTTTCCACCAGTTATTGATAACTTACCATTACTGACCGGACTAAGTTGTGCAAAACTTACTGCTTGTGAGTTATCTGCATTGATTGGTGGATATGTTGTCTCAAGGTCTAGAACTCACTGACCTGACAAACTTAAGTTACTGGTCATCTTTCCACCAGTTGCTGACAACTTACTATTGCTGACCGCACTAAGTTGGGCAAAGCTTACAGCCTGTGAGATATCTGCATTGATTGGTGAATATGTTGTCTCAAGGTCTAGCACTCACTGACCTGACATACTTAAGTTACCAGTCATTGTATCTGTCTGCGTGGGTTCGAGTCTAGGATTAGGCGAATGTGGATATGTGAGAAAGCTTGCCAGTAGCTTCTCGTGGGTCGGTGGTTCTTTCCGGGGATTTCCCAGTTTCTTCCTCCACCATTAATACTGGCCACCATGTATAGCCTATCGTGTGCCGAAAAATGGTGTTAAGCCCTACAACAACAACAGCACCAGTCATTGTATCTCCAGATAATCTGAGATAGTTTGTTAAGTCTGCACCAGCCACAATACTTTTGTTTTTTCTTCTGTTGTCAATGAACGAACCAAATTTTGTGTAATAGCTCAGTCTTATTATTACTGTGAGATAAAATTTTGCGAATACCTGGTATAGAATGAGCATAATCAACTTCGATACTGAGCGATTAATAAAACATCAACATAACCACGACCTACCGGATTGCCATTATCTGATAGTAGGACGAACTGGATCGGGTAAAACTAATCTTCTTATGAATCTGTTACTTAACGACCTCTTCAACTAAGATCAAGTTTATATCTACACTATCAATCCACAGCTAGATAAATACAAGCTGCTCAGTGAATACAATGAAAAACTGAAAAATGAACTTGGTGCAGGCGATTATATATTTATCATAAAACAACCTGAAGATTTAATTCCTATTGCTGAGCTAGATTCTGACGAGCATAAAATAATTGTATCAGACATCCTGCTAAGCAATGCAGAAATGAATAAGATAAATTCTTATTTTTCATTATCGTGCAACAGAAAATGTAATGCAGTTTCCCTAGCTCATGGATTTTATAACATGGATTGATTTATCAGGCGAAATACAGGTTGTTTCATATTATTTGCTGGACTAGACAATATCAATGTACAAAACATAGCACGAGGACAGTGTGGGGGTGTATTAAAAAACAAATTTGACGAACTTTATTATAACACTACTGGTGATGGCAGACACTAATTTTTCTTGTCTGATAAGCTAGCAAGAGATCGAAATCGTATGTTCAGATGTGGAATAGACAGGTTTTTAGATTGTGAAAATTAATCTAACGGTAAAAGTCTAAAAAGTCTTACGGTCAAATCTGAAATTAGTCTAACAAATAAACAAAATGAAAAATGGATGCAAAACGAATAGAGGTTCTAAAGAAATTTGAAAGAAAGGACTACGAGGTATTTTTGAAGAGGAGAAAAAAAAGTCGCTGAACAAATTATTGAGCAAATAGGAGATCCAACTGCACGACAAGTTGTGGTATTACAATAAACTGAAGAGCAGGTTAAGGGTAATGGAGAATACATGGTTATGTTACAGGAAATGATTAATAATTTGGTAAGGGAAGCTAATATCCAGAAGATAGGTTAAGAAATTCTGAGGAGAAATTTTTGGGCACGAAATTTTTGGGCACGAATAAAATAAAGGTTCATGATATAAAACAAATGAGTAACAATGAGGTAGATAATTACATGAAACAAATAAGAATTGTGAGAAAAATAAGAATTGTGAGAAAAAATAATGAAGTGGCCTTTGATAAGCTCATAGAATCTACTAATTACAATGACGCATGAAAATATTTTAATCAACACAGAGAAGGTATTATTGTTGATCTATATGATATTATACTTGATAACATAAACAAAGAAAAACAAAATACATGTATTTAAATCACAAAGTAGCATTATTACAAAACTTAGCTAAAGACTTGATAATGAAAGAGTAAAAAAGAAAATTGCCTATGGTCTAAAGATCTTTAACTCGACAACTGAAATAGTTGACCAGTTGATGTTATTAATAGCATCAAGGAAGTCAGAAATACGAGCACAGAAATTGACAACGAAATTGTTGAAATTTTAGATAACCTCAGATCAAACGAATATTATGTTTTACACAACGATCTGATTCACTAGTGCTGTAAGCAAAAACTTCCAGCAGTTCAGTTTTATCTATCAGATAAAATGAAAATGTTATCAATTACTCTACTGCTTGACTCATCACAGACTACATCAGACAGTGCAAACTTCTGTCATTTATAATCCACCAATCGAGCTGGACTCAGGAATGCAATACGAAATAGGTTTAGTTTCAGCTACTGCCTGGCATGCTATGGTAAATATCAGAACTAACTTGAATGACAATTTCACATTTCAGTTGATCCAGCCAGTTGGCCGGGCTTGGATATCTGCTAAGATACTGCAGGGTGCCTATAACTTTACAGATCTAAATAAGGCAATAAGTTATTGATTACATCTAAAGTTGAATCCGCATCAGACAATTTTGAGCTCATTCCAAACTATAACACAATGCGTGCCAGAGTCACTTTGAAAAACAATTTTCTTGTTGATTTTAATACCGCCAATAGCACTTGACCATGGACTGCTTGAAAACAATATGGTTCTGAATGGCAAATTGCTTCAATTTCATACAAGGGCAAGTCACCTGTGGATATAACAGAAGTAAATTTGATTTTAGTGAACTGCTTAATTGCCAGTGGGTCATATACAGCACATGGTAGTCAAGGTCAAACTATTTATTCTTTTTCCCTCGACATGCCACCAGGTTCGCTGATGCAAGTAAATCCAAGATAAAATAATCTACTATCCTGTTAGTGTTGAAAATCAAATATCTTCTATCACGATGACACTGACCGATCAAGGCAGGTGAATCTCAATAAACAAATTGTAACATTATCTACACCCGAGGTCAGTGAGCTCTGCTCACCACAGCTAGCTGACCGCAGTTAACTGACTAGAGCTAGCTCACCACAACTATGCTGACCACAATTAAATTTATCAGTCAGTTTTGTATAACAAAATGAAACAACAAAAAATTTATCACAGAAATATCAAAGAGGTTTCTTGAAGTACGAGGTAGAATAAGAACAGCAGCTGGTGGAGATGTACCTGCTGGTAAACAAGTGTCACTTGTTAATAACAGTTGGAGTTTGATTGGAAGCACTAGATATCAGCTCACCAATGAAACCGTAGAAGATATTTCTAAGCACTTACGAACTGCAAGTACTATTCGTAACGTAGTTTCATTCAGCGATGACTACTCGAGATCTGTTGCAACAAATATGCTGTGGTTAAAAGATACTAAAGGTGGAAATGCAGTTTCAGATGAGCTTGTTTATTTTAATGCACTTGCTGCAGGATCTGATGCTTCTGAGAGAGTAAATACAGTAAGAGGTTTTCTTATTGCAAATGCCACTTCGTTTGGAATAACTGCACCAGCTGCAGATGCAGATGCAGATGCAACAAGGACTTCGCTGATAGCAACTTGTAAATTTCTTGAAATTACTCCACCTGGAGCCGCGGATGATGGAACTGCAACGTTAGCAGTAGCAAATCATATAATAAATAATACTACTGTTAAAAATCTAACATATAACGAAGGTTATGCTAAACGAAGAGTGTTTACAGACCACTCAAATCAAATAACTATGGTGCTTCCGCTTACAACAATATTCAGGTTTTGCAGAGACTACAATAAGGTATTTTGTGGTATCACACATAAACTTATACTTGACCCTGATGATCAAAGCAATTGTCTGATGAGAACTGCTGCTGCTGCTGGTACTCTTCCTGGTGATGCTGTTAATAATTTTCAGTTTGTGATTTCATGATTGGCATTGTGGATGCCATGTATTGTTCCATCGATCGATAAATCAATAGAACTTGAGACGATGTTAACAGCATTCACAAAATGAGTGCATTTTATGCAGAACAAACCACAATTCTAAATTCGATCAATAACACATGGCGGATAACAACAGCGCCAAGTGAACAGTTACCAAGGCATGCATTTATCGTGTTTCAATGCCAGGATATATGTGAGAGTCGGCTACAAAACAATTCTGTATTTGACAGTCCTGATGTCAGATGAATATTTGTCAGAATAAATTCTAAGCAGTATCCTGAACAAGCAATTGAATGTAATTTTGCAGCTAATGCTGCAGCATTAGCTGACAGAGATGTATCTCGAGCGTATATGTATCTTATGGAAGCTATGCAAAAATATGCTGACAGTGGATCTCAAATTTCAACTTAAAAATTCAGGAAACTTTATTCAATATTTCACTCTGACGTCAGTAAACAAAGTAAACGAACTATTGGATCGACATCAGATATTGAAGTTATATGGACACTCAGACAGCCTCCAGTTGCTCCAGATAATGAGTATTATGCATATGCACTAATTGTATCTGATAGATGTTTAACGATAGATTCTACAAAAGGTCAAGTGACTGTCCAGGTATAAATTTTCTGCACTTTACAATTTTATCAGACAAGCGGTAGAATGTATTGATTTTCTAGCAAGAGAATCTACCAGGTGCTTTGTACTTGAAATGTTCTGCACTTTACAATTTTATCAGACAAGCGGTGGAATGTATTGATCTCCTAACAAGCGGCGGAATGACTGCTGTATAAATTTTATCAGATGAAAGGAAAATAAAAACAAAATGAACTACATTATACATGAAGTGAATTTATTGCAAGGACAAGTTAAAAAATTAACACAACCTATTATTAAATGACAGTCTGTTTCGCTGAAGCTAGATTTCGGAACAAGATTGAGTGCTGGTGATCTGTGGCAACACAATAAAATATGACTTGAAAAACCTTTTATCTTAAATTTATCAGCAGTGCAAGTTACTGCAATGTCTAGATCGCAAGCGATCCATGGAGGATTTCTGGGACCTGTACTGGCAATTATTGCAAAAATGGTGCAACCCAAATTACTGCCAGTATTAGGCATGCTCAGGATAGCTGTTGACTTGGGGGCGATATCTGAGGTGACCAAAAAAGCTGTTTCCGGTAATGGTATCAAACACTTAGTGTAAAATCCAGCAAAGAAACGAAAAACAACAAAAAAAAGACGAACTGGAAAGCAGTTCAATGGTGGATTCATAGGTCCATTGCTAACAGGAATAGCGGCAAGTCTACTCCCCAATCTGCTGGGAATAGGATGTCAGAGAGGACTAATGCTACCCAGTACCAGATGCTGAAAGCGTCCCCCTTGAGCAACTTTGAGATTCTGGATAAACTGAAAGATGTCAGCGAATTTCATGGAGTATTTTCAGAAGTAGTATTTTCATAGATGAGTTATCACTTCACTCCCTGCCAGCTGCAGCAAGCTGTGTAATAAATATACAAAATTTCAACGATGGATCCAGCACACATTGGGTAGCTCTTTATAAAACCAACTATTTTGATTCGTTTGGGCTGCCACTGAAAGATATTATCAAACAGTACATGCTTTCGTCCAAGTATAAAAAAATCAATTATTCATGTAATCAACTTCAGCCAGTTGGAACTGCAGCTTGTGGATATTATTGTGTTATGTTTATCAAACAAATGGCCCAGATGCAGGCATCCCTGATGCAAGTGCAGAGTGCAAAGCACTCCAATGGTGTTTTTTCTGAAATTTATATTACAATTTACACCTAAACCAAGCTTAGAAAATGACAAAATTGCAATTTTATCTAATAAGCAAATATAAAATTGACCACATATTGCTTGAAGTGCAGAAGTAAAATGGAAAATACAAATGAAACCATGGAAACTACTAGGAATAACAGACTAATGCTGAAAACTATCTGTGCTGCCTGTGGCAAGAAAAAGAGTATGTTTCTCAAACATGATTCACTATTACCTGGAGATCAGGGAATGCCAAAA
This sequence comes from Megalonaias nervosa, assembly GCA_016617855.1. Taxonomy (NCBI): domain Eukaryota; kingdom Metazoa; phylum Mollusca; class Bivalvia; order Unionida; family Unionidae; genus Megalonaias; species Megalonaias nervosa. Next base: position 200,526 of record JAECUM010000734.1, read on the forward strand.
TTTTCTAATACTATTTTAGTCAACGATTAAATTATAACAAAATTACAAAGTCAATTTTCAAGCAAAGTGTGTACATGTAAAGCTGACCATGATCTCTGTATAGAACAAGATAAAACAGTAACTTATTGCCAGTGTTGTAATCAACGAGCTGTAATCGGATCTGGATTAGATATTCATAAGTTAATTGGTAAATTGCCGAAACACAGCAAAGGATGGACCCTGCCATTTCGCAGGTATATGGGCCTTGGAATCCACTTGATAAGCAACTTGATGAAAATGATAATCCAATTCTGGGGGAGGAGCCATACAATCTGGTCAATGAAATTGCAATGCGTCACGACATATGTTACTGTGATAACAAAAACGATAAATCTGGAATAAGAGAGCGAATTGATCATAAGCTAGTACACGGTATAATTGGGGCAAAATATAAACTCGGGCTTGGTAAGCCTGGGCTTGGCAAAAATGTACTTATAATGATGGAGTGCAGAGCACCGGGCCACTTAGCAGTCTCACACTGGAGACGCTTGTATCTCAACTTCTCAGACCTAAAAAAAAAAAATTTCCTCAAAAAAAACGTCGCAAATTCAGTTGATGACATATGGGTAATAGATCCAGCTATGTCAAACATTGCCAAGCACAATCACAACAAAAGGTACCTGATGAATAAAGTTGATATTTTTAGTAAATACGGATTTAGTGTACCTGTTACAGATAAAACAAGAAAAACCATAACTGATGTGATGCGAGGTATTATAATCAACATGGAGAGAAAGCCTAATAAGGTATGGACAGATCACCGAGTGGAGTTTTTTAATAAGCAATTCGAGCAGTTTCTGGAACAGAATAATATTATCAAATACATCACCAGCAATGAGGGGAAAGGTGTCATTGTCTAAAGATTTAATCGTACACTATAAGAAAAGATCTACAAAAAACTAACAGCCAAAAAATAACTAATGGGTATGTTGATGATCTGCCAACGATTGTTTCCGATTAGAATAACACAAAATATAAAATACTTGGAATGTCACCCAACGAAGCTGTAAATAACCCAATACTGGTGAATGAAAATATATAACGAAAACATAAGTTTAGCGTGGGTGATAAGAGTTAGAATTTCTCTAGTGAAGAAAACATTCGTAAAAGGATTCACTCCGAATTGGTCCGAGGAAGTATTTGTTGTGGATAAAATTTTAACGACAATACCAGTAACTTACAAACTTAAAGATTCATCAGGAGAAGAAATTACAGGAAGTTTCTATGAACAGGAACTGCAGTGGACAGAGCAGGATACATTTATCATTGAGCGAGTGATAACAAAGAAAGGTAAGCAAAGTTTGGTCAAATGGAGAGGTTATGGTAAGTTTTAATAACGGAATACCAACAAGTGAAATCAAAAATCTTTGATCAAATTGTGGGGTGTATAACACCCTACGATCCAATTGCAGGGTGCATAGCATCCAATGATCTAATCCAGTCATTGTAAATTTCTTCATATTTCAAAAGGACAGACTTACATTTCACTGGCCTACACAACAATATCAAATGTTCTCTGCATGTTGTAGTTAGTGAGCATTCTCCCATCAAGTTAAAAATCTTAACAAACAGAAAATCAAATTTTATATTTTTTCGACAGTCATAAACTTTCAACTGTCCACTTTTCATGAATGGTCTTAACAACTCCCAGAACATCTGATGTTCAGAGACAGTAAAATTAAACTTTTTAAACTTTTTAGTGAGGTGATATTTTATATCATACCGTGATTTTCCTGCGATATAAATTTGTTCATCTTCTTCTATTATACCTGGCTCATCTGCAAATTTATCCTCAATAACAGGAAATAAATACGTTTCTAGATTGAACCCCAAATGCTTTGCACTGATTCTTTGAATCCTCGTATTTTGCATGCTGACTGTTAATAGTTCTGGAATTCTTCAAATCCTGATGTGCTGCAGCATTTCAATTTCTAGCAATACAGTGATGTTTTGCATGACTGTCAGTATTGGAATTTGAAGAATTGTGATGCTCTGTATCATGATCAATATCACAGTAAAAATCTGACAACCTTTTCGCGAACAAGAAATTTGCTTGAGACATCATAAAATACATAAGACTTTTATCTAAATTACTGTAATATAATGCTGGACGAAATAAGAAGAATCGTCAGAGCTAAAATCTTAATGAACTTCTTATTCGATACTGTCAAGCTGTTTATGAGCAATCAAAAAAAAAGTACGTAAATTTTATCATTGAATACGATCCTTATTCAACATTTGATGTTTTACTGACAGATTCTGCGGTATCAGAATTTGAGAAATATAAAAAAATATTTGCTTGACATGATAGGGAAACTATTATGAAATGGGCCCACTGTTGTTTGACAAGGGAAGATCTAAAAAATATTAAGAAAATTGATAAGTGAATAAGTGAATAAAACCGTAATTTTGTGTTAATTATCGAATAATGGATAGATTTGTTACTCGAGCTAATGTTATAAATTATTTTCAGCTGGAATAGGCTGTAAGAAATATGTTCCGTGGTGACTACAACATGGTAGCTCGCTTTGAAGTAGAAAGAGAAAAAAAAATTGATTTTGTTAAGCAGCACAGAACTTGATCACATGCTGAAATATGGCAAGATATTTGTTGAATATGACAAAGAAACCTTAAACAAATATCTCAATTACTGCTTGATAAACAACAACGTTGTTAATATTTTAAATAGCAGGTGATTTGTAACGAAAGACAATTTTGTCACTAGTTATTTTGATAATGTTGATTTAGTGATACCATCTGTGACAAATACGACTGATGCAACACAAATAACAAAATATTTTGCAGCTGCTGAAACAGAAGGAAATATTTTTTCTTCTTTTGCATCCAAGTTAATTGATATCACTGGATGAGCTGGTTCAAAATTAATCTTACCGCCCATACCTTGATTAACATTTCAGTATACTCATTATCTTCAGCACCTTTCACTTTTATCCTATAACCAGCCAGAGTTTGAATTTTGCTCATGTCATAATAATAGCAATTTCGTTTCTTTAATTGATAAATTTCTCAGAATTGTAAAACAGTAGATATAGCAATGTTGAAACTTGCCGATATAGCAAAGAAAAGTCTATTCTCAACAGACAGATATCATCCTAGAAAAACTGCAACCGCATCTGCTGGCTGTGATAACAGTTGGCAATTTGATAATAAATGTTTACTAGCAAATTTCTCTGCCACAAACTTATATCACCTGCTTCAGCCAAAAACTAAATCCCAGCCTGCCATGCACAAGGGCCTAAAGATTACAGTTCAGTTCTATGTCAGGCTTTCTAAGCTAAATGTACCTCTGGAATCCCAACAGAAACCCAAGGATAGGCTTATCGATCAGATGCCTACATCAGGGCAGTTTTGCTGCTCAGCAACGTGAGGAATTTGCCGATCTTTATATTACATCAAAATCTAGTCAAATTCTAACAGGGACAGATTTAATATCGCTGTCAGATAATATAGTTCAGGAGATATGGAAGAAAATTGATGAGTACACTGCATCTGGTTCTGGCTGGAAATTTGAAAAAATAACAGGAATACTGTTTCACACTATGAAATATAATCCATTGTGAGGCAGATCGCATGTCAAGCTGCCTATCAAGATAAAAAACTCAAAATGTTGCATTAATAATGTTAGAAATAGTGACAAATTATGTTTTCAATGGGCAATATTTATCAGCGTTATTTCCTGCACAAGATAATCCTTATCGAGTATCAAATTATATTAGTCACGTTAACAATCTAAACTTTAGCGGGATTATCTTTCCTGTTGCTGAATATCAAATTCCAAACTTTGAGAAGAAAAATAAACAGCTGTTACTTGGAAGTATTAATGTATTTGGTGTTGATGATGAGTCACAAAAGATATACCCTAGATACATCGACCACTCCGGTGGCCTAGTGGTCAGAGCGTCCACCTCGGATGTTGTGGGTTCGATCCCTGGTCGAGTCATACCAAAGACTTACAAAAATGATACTAACAGCTGCCTCACTTGGCGCTCAGCATTAAGAGGTTAGTGTCAGGACTGGTCGGCCTGGTGTCAGGATAATGTGACTGGGTGGGACATAATGCTACATGTCTGCGTCATGATGCCCCAGTGCTAGACATCACTATAAACTGCCACACTGCAGACATCATAGCGATAGGACTGAATAATTGTTAAAGCTATGTTAAAAATCCAAATCACACACACACACCCTTAGCATCATAAAAAACACTAAATTTACTATTTTATAAAAATCATTACATGTGGATAAAACACTTTAACGGGCTAGTTGGAGGTCAATATAACAAGCATAAAGAAAAGAAATATTTCTATGTCAGATGCTTGCATGGATGTAAGTCGCAGCTGGTTCTCAATAGCCATCTCAAATACTGCTCTAGTGTACAGCGATTATCTATGCCTGGTGAAGATGAAAGGATTTTCCAATTTACAAATTACAGACATAAGATCAGAGTGCCTTTTATAATATATGCAGATCTTAAGTCTATTTTACTTCCAGTGCAAGAAGCAGAAAATAACCCTGATGAATCTTCGACAAGAAAAATATAGGAACATATTCCTTGTGGAGTAGTGTATAAGGTCATTTGTGCTGTTGATAGATCTTTATCAAAACCAATAAAGATTTATCATGGAGCGAATCCTTCTGTCTGGTTGCTAAGGAATCTTATCATGGAGACTGATACTATTATGATGTTACTCACTAAGACAAAAAAAATGAAACAGCAAACAGTAAAACACGAGGCTGAATTTAGTACAGCAGAAATATGCCATATTTGTGAGGGGGAGTTTACTATGAGCTTGGATCTGACCGTGTAAAAGATCACAGCCATATTACTGGAAAGTATCACGGTCCAGCACATGATAAATGTAATTTAAAATATACCACACCAGATTTTGTTCCTGTCGTCTTTCACAGTTTCAGAGGATATGATTCTCATATCATCATTGAAGCATTCGGAAACAAGGACATAATAAACCATATGAAAATTAACAACGATAAAATAAAGTGCATCCCAAATAACACTGAAAAGTACATTTCAGTGACACTAGGCAAGTTGAGATTTATTGACAGTCTGCAGTTTATGGCTGCATCCTAGACGAGCTAGTCACAGGCTGCAGTAAATTTGATAATTTGAATAAACATTTCGGTGATCAATAAAGTTTACTGACATGAAAAGATATCTTTCCCTACAAATATCTTGACGATTGGAGCAGATTTGTTGAAACGTTTCTACCTGACAAAGAAAAGTTTTATTCTAGGTTAAATCTTGAGAGTGTTAGTGATGATAATTATGCTTATGCTCGATCAATATGGAACTCGTTCGGCTGTAAAAACCTCGGTGATTATCATGATTTGTATCTTGTTACAGATGTACTGTTGCTCGCAGATATATTTGAAAATTTTAGAGATGTCAGCGCTGATAACAACAGATTTGACCCAGCTTGGTACAATTTGGCACCCGGACTAAGTTGGGATGCATTACTCAAGCACAGTAAAATAAAACTAGAACTATTAACAGACCCTGATATGTTCAACTTTATAGAATGTTGAATCCAAGGTGGAATAAGTGTCATAACAAAATAATATGCCAAAACTAATAATACATATCTACCGACTATGATAAGACAGCACCATCAAGTTTTATAACCTATCTAGATACAATAATTTATATGGCTATTCCATGTTGGAGTCTATGCCGTATGGTCGGTTTAGGTGGATCAGTGAAACTGATAAAATTTTAACAGAGGATGATGTTAGTTATTTTGATGAAGTTGATCTTGACTATCCTGCTGAGTTTCATGATGCGCATGACTATCCATTTTGTCCAGAATCAATGATGATCGATTACAGTTTATTATCAGAAAAACAGAGAAATTATTCATCTAATGCTAGCACTAGTGGTAAATCTGTTGTTCAAAAATTAGTTCCTAATCTGCTTGACAAACGGAGATACAATTTACACTATAAAAATCTTAAGCAAGCAGTTGATCATGAGCTAAAATTAAGAAAAGTTCATTGTGTGCTAAAATTTAATCAATCCCCGTGGATGACGAGTTATATAGATTCAAACACAACATGACAAGCACCTGCCAAAATTCGAACAAGACTTTTTCAAGCTTGTGAACAACAGCGTCTTTGTTAAGACTATGGAAAACATCAGAAAGTGAGTCAATATTGAGATTATCAATAATGTACAACGTCGTAATAAACTTGTAGCATCTGATGATTTTGTTAGTTATGAAAATTTTTTACAAAAATTTTGTAGCCATTCAACGAAGAAAGACAAGCTTGAAGTTAAATGCCAGTTTATGTCAGTATGGCAGTACTTGAGATATCAGAATGGCTAATGTACCAATTTCGTTACGATTATGTTAAGGTTAAGTGGCTTGATGCAGAGCTGTTATTTACAGATACTGCTTCGCTTATGTGCAAGATAAAATCTGACAATATTTATCAGGCATTTTATGATAACTGAGAGATGTTTGATCTTTCAGATAATCCAGAAAACAGCGGATTTCAATGCAACGACAATAAAAAAGTAATAGAAAAATTTAAGGATGAGGTTGCTATGAAAATTATAACCAAGTTCATCGGATTGCATAGTAAAAGGTACTGTCTAAAATTAGTTGATAATGAAGTCAAGAAATGAGCTAAGGGATTAAAAAAGAAATGTAGTAGGTAAGGTGATAGGATTCGATAATCATAAGGCTGCGCTAGACAGGTTTTCTATTTAAGTTGAGATGATGGCAATAAGATCAAATTGTCATAAAATTGAGACTGATGTTATCATAAAGTCTGGTTTGTGTAATTTTGATGATAAAAGATACTGCTCTGATGGAATCAATACATCTGCGTTAGGATATAAAAAGTCTGAAAGTACTGATTTTAGTAAGGTGGATTTTTTAGATTGGTTATTACAGTAAATCGCTAGTGATTCATGTAAATTTTAGGACAATGTTAGGTATAATTAAGTGCAAAGCACAAAATGCTAGCAGGTCAGTTTCATGTAAAATATAAATATAAATCACCAGACATTTCAAGTAAAAACCGCAAAAGTAGTATAAGGGGGCGTATCTCAGCCAACCCTATTTTGTATGATGATGATGATGATTCAGTGATGGGTCCTTGACAGGTAAACAATAATGATATTAACATTGTTGCCTCAACAAGTTGTTTTCATATTTTGTTTTGACCAACATGGGGGACCTTGGAGGGGGGTTATCATGCTGTCATCCATTTCTTTTTTTTTTTCTCACTACCGAGTGTTGAAACTATCTCTGCTATTCTTGAGTGACATTTTCAATTTAGCCACTGTGGCTGCCATATTGGATGTAAGATCAGCCCCATTTTAATTTAGGACAAACTAGACACAATTAGAAGATTTCTGGTGTGAATCCCATGCCAATATGCCCATCCATTCAGTAGAATTACTGAAAAGATTTTCAAAATGTTCATTGTGTTAGCCATACTAGATGTCTATAGGGCACCATTTTCCCATTATTAACTGACCCCATTCAGGACAGCACTACTTACGTTCCAGGCATGGTGTTCACTGCTATCACATGGGAAACACTTCTCGCTAAGATAACATTCAAGTACAAAGATTCCTTGCACAATGTTAAGTTCATACTGTTCTTATTGCACTGCCAAAACATTAGGAAAAAATATGTATTCTATTTAGCATTATGTTTAGTTCTCCCTTCATCTATATAATATACAGAAAGAAAAATGGGGGTATGTTTTAGTCTTTTGGGAAGGCTGTATTCAGGATGTAGCCTAGATTTACTCATAATGTAATGTGATCCAGTTATGTATTTAATGGTGAAAAAAATGTTGTTTAAATGTTTTTCTATCTGTAGTAATTGTGACAATATGTGATGGCCAATTTGAATCATTTGTACAAACCTGAAACATGCCAGAATTCTTTGTGTTACATAGCTTTTGTTTTGTCATGTGTATGTGATTAAAGCCTGTGTTCCAAGATGCTTTCAGTCAAATTTTCAATTTTTTTGTGATTGTGGCCGTATTTGATGGTGTATTGGTTTCATTCGTTAAAACATGCTACCCCTTCATGCCTGTATGCTTCCCTTCAAAATCTGTCAAATTCTGTTAAGGGTTTTTCTTAAGTCTTTTATATGTATTTTTATTTTTAGTAATGATGGCCATATTTGATCATGAATCAACATTTGTAAAACAGTGGACAACATTCATCCTATCATGCTGTCAAATTTGGTCAAAATCTCTTCAGCAGTCTTTTACAATTTTTATATGGCTACCATATGTGATGGTGACTCAGCATTATTTATATAAATTTGAAAGCTCCTTAGCTCAGAATGGTTTCCATATTATTTGGTCAAATTCTGTTTGTAAGTATCTAAGAAATGTCTTTAAAATGTTTTCCATTTCAACGTAATAATGGCATAATCTGATGGCTTTTTCAAAGTTTGTAAAATTCTGTTGAGAGGTTTTTGAGAAGTTATTTAAAAGTTTTTCTAATTTAATAATGGTGGCTATACTTAATGGCACATTGGAATCATTTTCACAAATCAGTGGTCTTCATTCCAGGAAGCAGTTTTAGTGGGTCAACCAGTGAGTCAAGTGAGCTAAAATAAGAGCATACAGACAACCTCGGACAGAAGACAAACTTATCTTTGTACATCTTGAAACGCAGTATCAGACCGGGGATGGTATACATGCAATTCATTGTGATATTCAGACTCACTTTACAAAATGCTCTTAACTTATTGTTAACATATTCCAATGAAGGAAACAGGTACTTACTTATTGTTTGGATTCCATGATGACCCAAAGATATTGACAGCTCTGGAGAAGATGTCATTGTAGATGAGGCCAGTGTATATGGAGAATGCCCCCATCAGCAGTATAATGTACCTCCCATTGAAAAATATGTCCCAGATCTGCAACATCATAATGATCAATCAATGTAGTTAGAGGAGAAACATTTTATCTGTGCTTGTACCAGTCAATGCTAAAATTACCAGAAGCAATAACAGTCTTGACATATTAATATTTTTTCTCAAGAAAAACAACAAATTTGTCAATTGAAAAATCATCATTACAAGCCAGGTCTACCCTGCTCAAGGCTTGCCTCTTTTCTCCATCAGCCCACTATCACTTCCTATATTGTTAATCAGCCCACTATCACTAACTTTATAGCTAACCGGTCCACTATCACTTTCTATATAGGTCACCAGCAAACTATCACTAACTATATAGCTAACCAACCCAATATCACTTCCTGTATAGCTAACAAGCCCATTATCACTATCTATAACACTACAAGCCCACATCACTACCTATATAGCTCACTAACCAATTATCAGTACCTATATAGCCCACCAGCCCACTATCACTACCTGTATAGCTAACCAGCCTATTTTCACTACCTATATAGCTCAACATCCCACCATCACTACCTGTATAGCTAACCAGCCTATTTTCACTACCTATATAGCTAACCAGCCCACTATCACTACCTATATAGCTCAACATCCCACCATCACTACCTATATAGCTAACCAGTCTATTTTCACTACCTATATAGCTAACCAGCCCACTATCACTACCTATAGAGCTAACCAGCCCACTATCACTACCTATATAGCTCAACATCCCACCATCACTACCTGTATAGCTAACCAGCCTATTTTCACTACCTATATAGCTAACCAGCCCACTATCACTACCTATATAGCTCACCAGCCCACTATCACTACCTATATAGCTCACCAGCCCACTATCACTACCTATATAGCTCAACATCCCACCATCACTACCTGTATAGCTAACCAGCCTATTTTCACTACCTATATAGTTAACCAGCCCACTATCACTACCTATATAGCTCACCATCCCACTATCACTGCCTATATAGCTAACCAGCCCACTATCACTACCTATATAATTAATGTGACGTCTTTTTGCAGATGCAATGATGATATTAAAAACTCTATTTCTTTGAAAAAGAACTTGTATGAAAATATAAATTGCCATATAAATCAAATATTTGTCTGTAGAGGAAAAAAAATTCCAGAATAAGAGGAAGATTATTAAAGACATTAGTGCTACAAGACAAGTTAAGACTTAAATTAAATTAAGATCTATTATACTGGAATATTCTAAACTGCAGCAATCTTCTGATATACCTAACTGTCAGACCTGTCTAAATTAGTCAACTACTGACAACAAAAACGCCTGGGTATGCATGTTGAGCTCTTCATCAAAACATTGCTATAAAATGTGTGACCTTGACCATGAGGTCAAAATATTTAGTATGCATGTCACAGAACAATTTGTCTTAGCTTTATAATGATTCAACAAAAAAAAAATTTCTTTGACTATGACCCCAATGTCAAAGAGGCAAATAACTGTGTTGTAGAATGAACTGTCTTCATTTCATAATGATTCATCCCATCTATGAACAAAGTCCACCAAGGAGTTTAGGAAATATAGGACAACAAAAAACTTTAACTATAACCTTAATGCAAGTTCTCTATCATTGGTACCTTGACCAAGAAATAAGGAGCTAGCGTGTCACAAAATGAAGTGTCTTAGAGTCATTGTGATTCATTCACAGTATGAACAAAATCTATCAAGAGGTAGAAGAAATATGAAAAAACTTTATTCAAAACCTTAATGTAAATTTTCATGACTGTGACCTTGACCAAAAGGTCAATGCGATATGCAAACATATCTAGAAATGAATGTTCTTTTCTTCATAAAAATTATTCCTCCCATCTATAATGTGAATCTATCATGGGTTTAGGAAATATATACTAATGAAAACTTTGACTAAAACAAACTTGTTGATGACTCTGCTACCGGAAATGTGAATGCTTTTTATTGCTTCCTACTAACGTGGGTTCGACAAACAAAATAAAGCACCAACCTAGGTTCTTATCTTACTGGCTGCAATCATAGAAATGTCAAAACAATAATATTTCTCAATATTAAAGTTCATAAGCTGGGTAAATTACTTATCTCAAAACACATTATGCCTGGCTAATGAGCAGTGTCCAAAACTTGGCTGAAAATGGTGTAGCTCAATGGCCTAAAATAAATGTAAACTGATGGCTGTTCATGGGAGCTGCAGACCTTGCCATAAAAGTGACCAAATAAGAGAAGCTACAGATTTCAATTGGATAACAACAAATGTTGTTTATTTTGTTGTTGATGATCATTAGCAGACATGTAAAAAAATGTATATATGTTACATTTATTGTCATTTATTACTATTTACCCCCATTTTAATGACTTTTTAAGTTTCAGCCAATTATTAAGTAAAACACAATTAGACATGAAAGAGGTTTCAGCATAAACTGAGGATTTTTAACTTTCCATTAAACTGAACAGATTTATCAAACAGAAAAGGATGATTACCAATCAATATCTCTATTAGCTTTCTTCTGCTGTTGTTGTTGTAGAGTTTAATGCCATTTCTCAGTGCAAGACAGGCTATACATGACAGTCAATAAAACTGGTGGAGGAAGAACCCAGGCAAACCCTGGTAAGAACCACTGACCCACAGGAAGCTACTGGCAACTTTTTTAGATAGCCACACTGGCTAGGCCCGAGACTTAAACCCATGTGGACAGAGGTGAGATGACGGTGATTGGCAATGGATAGTGCCTTAGACCACAATGTCACCTGGGGCCCCAACTTTCTTATTATTTTCTGTCTCCAGGCATGACAACTGAATTTTGTCTTTGTAACGCTACAGATATATGGTGAACCATTAACGTAATGAAGGAAATGTTCTGTTTATTCAAACTTTTGTAAAGAGCCACAGTGGCTCAGTGGTAAGTGTACATGACACTTGATTAATGTTCATTCCCCACAGCATTGTGAATGATATCCGTATCCATTTGTCATTAAATTTTCATGTCAGGATCTCAAAAAGTAGCTAAAATTACCAAAATTGTTTCATGCACGAATGATTTAAACATAATTCATATTAAGATAAAGCACAGCACCATTCATTCAATACATGCTGAAAAAGACTAGTATGTGTACATGTAATCTGCCATGTTCATTCTGAAGAGTCCATTTTTGATATTGCAAAGAAATCTAATGGAGGCAAATACATTATGGGCAAATATAGCCAAATAGGAAAGATAATCTCTCCTTAATAAGCAAACAGAATCTTCCAGAGATCATGACAGCATAGAATATTTTGATGTAAACAGACAACCTTGTTTTTGCATGTATTTAATGATATGTGTCCCGCACTATGTCAATTTGAACAGTATTGCAAATAATTCATGCACAAAACGAATGATTTACTTTAATTGATTGAGCTACAGATGTGGATATCATTTGCAATGCTGTTCGGAATGGACTATAGAAGGTTGCGCTTTTGGATCCAACCCAAACAAGGTATGGTGTTTCCGAGTAAGGCAATTTAAACCAATGGCCTTGGAAAGGTATAACATTTCATGTGTTGATGTGCCATTAAACAACAATCATGCAATGAAATATTTATATGTAACTAATTTAAATTTTACTCATGTCTGCAGCCTCTCAGTTGGAAAGAACACATTAATATTTTGATGAGTGTGATTTAACAATCCTTTCACTATAACAAAAATCTGCAAACAACACAATTCACTTATTGAACCTAGAATAGATAAATTTCTTACCTCATTTTCAATCTTTCTTGCCTGCAATGCTTTCTCCCTGATGACAATGTATAGGGCAAAGAGAAACATGATTGTCCCATGGCCTGTGTCACCAAACATCATGGCAAATAGGAACGGGAATGAGATTATTGTGTAAGGAGCTGGAGAAAAGTAAGAAACAATATTAGTACAAAGTCATTAAATCAATGAACTCAATTAATGTCATCCAATTCCATAATTATATAGAAAAGACAATTCAAAAGAAATATTAACTGACTAGCCATCTGACGCTCTATTCTGTATAACAACATAGCAGTGTTGTCTGTTAAGTTTGGTCTGTATAGCCAAAATGTTAACATGTAGGCAGACAGAATAGACAGAATAAACCCATAACATGATAGACAAGCAAAATTCTACAGGACAAAAATGAAACAGTCAGGAGCAGACAGACAAAAAGACACAGCTTGAAAAACCACAATGTAGGTACAAAGAATTCTGTTACTCGTTCCTAGTCTGATTGCATGGACAATGTACTTTGATATCCCAAGGCAGCATCCTGCCATTTCAAGGGTGCACACTGCCCTCCTTTGGGGGTTGCCGTGACTTAAATCAACAGAGGGTTTAATACACTGCACATTGTAACATGTTACATGTACATCAACTTGTCATCATTTACCCAATTTTCCATTTGCAGTGGAAATATTATTGAAAATGCACCAATGAATGGCATCAAAATGACCTCTCATAAAGAGGATGTACTCGGGAGATGTTGTTGTGAGCTCAATGCTATTTTTCAGCACTTAATATGCTATGCATGGTGGCCAGGGTAACTGGTGGGAGGAAGAACATGGCAAAACCCCAGTAAGAACCACAGTTCCACGGGAAGATACTGGCAAGCTTTCTCACATATCCATGTTGGCCAACCCCAAATCCATGAAGACTGTGGTGAGATGACATCGAATGGTTTAAGGCAAGCACTTTAAACCACTCGGATACCTGTGGCCCTGTCCTCAGAAGAGACTTGCCAGTACTTAAATTACCTTGCCAGGTAACTGGCACCCTGTCCCAACCAGTGGCAACCAGTACCCTGCCCTGATAGTATTCTAGTAGCCTACTAAGCAACATATCTATTATTAATATAAATTTATAGTTAATGCAATAAAGCTGCTCTTTTAACCCAATTTGTATAGAATCTTATGTCTGAATGGTGTTGATTATTAAATAATTTTTATTAACTTTATGCAAACATATTAACAATTTCTAAAAGTGTTACAAAATGGACCCTCCAAGGTTAAGATATCACCAACCTCAGACAAAATTCAACCTGGACAAGAGGACACTTACTCCTGCATGTTCTGGAGTCAGAAACTGAACTAAATACTGCAGAGATACAAAGAGAATGTAATTGCTGTGAAATCCATGGTCTGTACACAAATACTTTTTAAGTCATTCACCTGGATTGATTTCTCTGTAGGTTGCAACTCCATACGAGTCCACCATTGACTGAAACACCTCAGTAAACTTGTTGGTTCTGTTGTAAGTGGGGGGCTCCTCTTTGGTGTGCATCCTGTTCAGTATGGATGGAACTGAGCTCCCACTGCGCTCCTGAAAAAAAATCCATTTGAAAATGGGTCTTGAAAATGGGTCCAACCTGTGTACCTTACTGCTTTCCTAGGTCCTCAATATTCACTCCATCAACTGAAAAATCTAAGAAACATATCTGCCATTATCAATTAATGACCTTTCAAAATATTGCTAAATATGTCTGTTATGAATATCTATATTGTGTCTTTAACTTTTGATCCATGACAGTCACTGTAGACTGCTGTTAGCTATGAACAAATTATTTATTTGTTTTCATGTTCTATATATTGAACCTGTTGACAAGTTTGGGGTACTTTCCAACAGGATCATTAAGTCAAGTGGGTTGTGTTGCAACACAAGTCAGGTGGTTTGTGTTGCAGTACAAGCCATGTAGGAGGTATTGCGACTCTAAACTATAATAGAGTTGTGAAGAAGTATATAAGGACAGAGTTGAATAATTAATTCATTGCTAGTTCCAACTTTCCTATGTTCTTATTTTAATACAATCTGCAGATGGATTTAGTTTTGTGTTTAGATATAATTTTGAGAGGAACCATTTGTCTGGATTATTCACTGGGATTACAATGTGCCCACTGACTTTGGACTAAATTATTATTCTGGGACTATTGTGAATTCATTCAAAGGAGTTTTGGACAATGCCACTGTGATATGTTGATTTTTGGCACCTCAGCATATTTAAGGATACTGGTACATCGTCACATTCAAAACCTGGAATTCATTTGGAACACTATTCTTCTGGATTTGTGACAGAACTTTTTTAATTATTTTGGATATAATTCATATTACTGTAAGCTCCTCTTAAATTTTTGTTTTATAACTTAGAGAATTAAAGTATTTGTTAACTTTTACAAAACTTGTTGGTTTTGCTTCCTTCTATTACTTAGTTTAAGATCATAGATTTGCAACAGATGCACAGAAGTCTGCTTAAAGAAATCTTATTTTTCTGTTTGTATTATGATTAAAATATGGATGACCAAATTAACAGTATAAGACATATATAGTTATGATTGGTTGATAAACTGAAATAGACCAAGTCACAGGTGCTGTTAAAAAAGAGAATCATTCAAATGCTAATGAATGCTGACAGTCTTTATAGAAGGTTATTACAGAATCAAGATCAAACACTGGAATTAATTACAGCTGAAAGAAATACCAAATTTTCCTATCTGAATATTTGTTGAAGCAATTCACATTGATTTTTATAAAAGTATCAAATCTTTTTCTCTTTACTTACTTTGGTATTTATTGACACCCCCACCAAGCCATGTTAAAAACAATGCGATGTAAGTTATCTAATTCTAATTATATTTTAGGGTCCTGAGTAAACTACTCATGATGGAACAATTGTCTGACAACAGTTCAAAAGGTTTTTGGAAAGCTGACTTTGATATAACCATGTAATTCATAAAGCTGTCGTACAACACTTAATCGTTTCAAAAGTGGCTGCATGACAATGAACAGAAACGTAAGTGAACAATATGAATGTACGCAATTAATTTTCAAGATCATGACCACACTGCGAGTCAGAGTTCCAATTTCACGTGATTTAACCCTTAATGTACCAGTCATGACATGGTCATACTGCCAGTTGAGGTCTCATAGTGTTTATCGCAACTTAAGTAATTTTTCAGGTTAGTAACAATGCACACATCGTACAACTTCAACTTGTCATGACTGCTTGACATGTACAACTTTATTTCATTGGTACATTGGGGCTATGCATTTAGCAAAGAAGATTTACAAATACTTGCTCATAAACACGTGCTACCTGGAGAAATATTAAATAGCTGAGACAGAATAAAATGGCGATTTCTTTCAACATAAACTGGCTGCGGATAGTGATGATAACAATGACTTTGAAAGATTTGAAGATGATATTACTGGAGCTAGGAAAGTGTTGTTGGAGGTACCTGTGAGTGATTTTGAGTCTGAAATTGATGTTGAACAGGACTTAATGTTGAACAGGAGTCTGATGTACATGCTGGGTGGAAAAAAATGTAACCTTCTGATCACCCCCACCACAAACATCCAGCTGTATTTTCAAATTAAATGTAAAGATGGCAAATATTGAACCTATAGACTACTGAAGGCTTTATTTTATGATGTGTTATTACATTTGATAGTAAATCAAACAATTTATTATGCAAATCAGAAAGTAAATAAGGCAAACTTGAAGGTGAATGGTCACATGGGAAAATGGCAGTGTATCACACCAGATCAGATGAAACTCTCTTTTGCGCTGATTATAGCAATGGGTTTGATTTCTGCTGGGCTACTGATGATGTAATATCAACCACATACTAAAGCAGAAAAATGAGTAGGGACATGTTTCTCACTATTCTAAGCATTTAACACCTGGCAGACAATCAGAACAATCAAGGTGACCCTTTACACAAGATATATGATTACAAAAGCAGAAGAAACTAAACAGTTATTGAACCCAATAGGAGACTCTGTAAGCTCACAAGTGGACACGACATAACACAAGTATACCAGAATAAATAACAGGTGCAAAGTTTTCACGAACATTTATTACTGACACTATGGGGTGAAAACTTCACTGTCATTCACTCAGTGAATGTTCATAAAACTGTTACCTTTTCTCTACCTGTGATTTTCACAACATGGATATAAAGTTGTAACTGACATAACATGTATGTGGTTGAACTACTAGAGAATATTGTATTGCTTAGATTTGTCTGAACTTTTCCATTAAAAAAGAAACAAAAATACTGATGAAATACAAAGGTAGTTTGTCATCTGACCTTTATTTGCACCTGTACCTGCAAGTATGATAAAGCTACACATGAGACTTAATACTAAGCATAAAGTTCAGGCTTCAACAATCATTTTTCACATTGGTTTGTGTTTCTGTTATGTACAGTAATTAAAACATGCACAATTTAAAGGCAAAGTACAATTTCATTTTTTTTCTCAAATAATTCAGCATTAAGGGATCTTGTATTGCAAAACAATGTAGGACTTTGAGGCATAACAGGGTTATGTTGTTTCCTTGTAAACTAATTCAACACAGCATAGTTTATAATTTGCAATGTTCTTTCTTTTGCAAAATAATGCCACACTCTTTATATAAGCAAGCAAATATTCAAATACTAATTTTACATTTTTGAATATTCACAAAACAAGCATTCAGATTTTAATATTCAGTTATTATATATATATATATATATATATATATATATATATATATATCTTGCTATGTTTTTGATGAAATATTGGATACATTGGCAATACACAACATTTGGTGTCTTCTGACTTAAAGTTTGAGAGCCAATCTGATAGCTGACTGTACCACTCTTAACTCTCCAACCATGTCTAATATTGTAATATAATCCACTGTCAATGAACTCTCGTTAACTTTATTAATAAGCATACTATATTTACTAAATAGTATGGTCTAACTGGCATGATCCAAGTCATTTACAGTGTATGTTTGGTTTTTTAACCCTTTACCTCATAGAGTGTATGGCTTTTTAGCCCTTCAATATGCATGTAGCAAAGTTACCCAGTGCAGTGCGCTATAAATAGAACACCTATTACCTATTCTACTCCATACACATAGACCTGTTAAGCAGTGAAGTGTATGTTATGTTTAACAGCAGTTTTAACCATTTTACGTTTTTGGTACACATATATTATGTACGGAAAGATTTAAGAGTAAATTCCGATCGTTATAGCTGTATAATTATTTTTCACAGAAGAATTTTGTATGTGCTTTAAAATCTTGAGAGAACTCATTCACCGTCAAGTCAGTAAAGCCGCATGACCAATGGTAGCTGCCATTTCTCATGCATGAAATTTACAAATTCTTTGTCTGTGACTACATCACTAAATTAGCTGAATTTGATAATTTATAAAAACTAATTGCTGCCTACATCAGTATCAGAGCCTTTACCTAAGTTATTGAAGCTTTCATAGTTGTGATTCTAATCATGAAAATTTGAGTAAGTGCTGAATGAAATCCACAACCTCCATTTTGAAGGGTGGAGAATATGAACCAGTTACTTTAAATAGCAGATTTTGACCAGTGGCCACATGATAAGACATAATGGTCATTCACACCAATGAATGTAGTATCTAATAGGGGGTTTTCCCCGAAGGTGGCGCTATGAAAACCCGCTCAAACTGGTTGATGTTTACAGCAGGCATCAACAGGCGCTTCCAAGAGAATGGTGTTGAGGCGTCAAAAGGCACTTCCATGTGAATCAGGTAGAAGCATCCAAAGGCACTTTCATGCGAATGGAGTAGAGGTGTCCAAAGGCACTTGCATGAGGTAAAGGGTTAACAAATGGAAACTATTACAGGGATTGACTTTAAACAGATATTTTGTTTTTCAATTGGCCAGCTGGACCATGCACAGAAATTAATTGGCCATACATAAAATCAACTGGTCCTCCTAATAAAATTAAATAACAACTTTTAAAAAATTTAACTGGAATAATCGGCATGCAGTCATCAGTATTAACTGGCCCTCCTGAAAACCCACAGGTGCATAGGCATGCAGCTAAAATCATTTAGGTCCAAACTTTCAATAACCCTTGGGTTTGAGAGAAGACTTACATTTCCCCTACGTAGAGCCTGCTGAATTCGGTCCAAATCTGTCACAGGACACCAGCACTCTGCAATCAGACATTTCTGAGTGACATCAAGGTTGAACATGTTCAAAGTGTGGTAGATAGCCTTGATCTTATGTACTTTGATAAACCAAACTTTGATGTTTTTGGCTGCAGCCACGAGGACTCGATGACGATGGTCCTGCGTCTGACCCAAAACCTGAAAAAAAAAACAATAGAAATGGCATGAGTGAGAACATTTTTCCAAAGTACATCTGTTTTCATTATAGAACTGCTAATATAAAATTAAACAAATGAAAAATAAAACCACTCAGAACTTTTTCAGTCAACAGTCAAACCTGTCAACTGAAGCCAATCAGTGGAAAAGGCAAAGGTGGCCTTTGTAGACAGGCGACCTCTAAAGTCAGGTCTAGCTCTAAAACTTGGTTCATGACAAATGTATGCATTATGAACCAAATAACATTAGCATTATTAGTAGTATTATCATTATTATATCACATGTATTATTATTAGCAGTACTAGTATTCTACCAAGATACATGTATTTAGTTTCGCTATTTAGCAAAAAGAAAAATAACATTTAATAAGTTTCAGTAATGGATACTGTCACCTAACTTGGACTTTTTTGACCTGCCAATGACAACGTGTTATCTTCTCTCCTACAGAGAAATAACTGTGTGCATTTTATCAGTACTGACCCTGCTTGTCATTTAATGTCTCATAAAACCAATCTGATAATTTAAATACACCAACAAATCAAGAAAACTATTATACTGTACATGTACTCATTTATACATCTCTCTCTCTCTCTCTCTCTCCCTCTCTCTCTCTCTCTCTCTCTCTCTCTCTCATGCAAACACTTTTATCTCATTATCAGTAGAAACAGCTCTCAAATAAAATTACCATTTGACAGCCAACCTGTAATTATGAAACACACAACAGCCTTTCTGTCAAGGCAGTTGGTATAATTAGGCATGAAAACAGTTGTTCACACTTTTAACAACTGATAGATTAAGCTCACTGAGATCAAAAGAGAGTCAGCTTTTGTTTGTGACCTTTATTAACTAGGTAATGAAAAGAAGCTTCCTTGGGCTATTATTAGTAGCACCATCAGCATTAGGTCTAAGTTTCCTCTCATCCTTCCCACCTTATTTGTGATATTTCAATATTTATGTTGATGTGTACAGTCAGAGTAAATTGCCTATCAAAAAGTTTGAATGCGCCACTACCATGCGGTGTTGGCATAGGGTAGCCACTTACCAGTGGGTCTAACAAACTTAAATGATGTTACATCAAATGATATCTGCATGAAATCAATAGGAAAATTATTTATTTTCTGAGAAATTGAGAGTATTGTAATCGTTCTGTGCCTAATTCCACAGTCAAGATGAAACTACAGCATTGACGAAATTTGACCTGGTACTCGCCATTTGCATTTCTAGTTACATGACTACACAAAACTTGCAACTTACATGTCAATGACATCCATGTCCAATAGTCATGTAATATCAATAATAAAGCCCCTTTCAAATGTTGTTGCACAAAAATATGAAAATATTACATTAAAGTCACATGTTTGTAAAAGAATGCAAGAACACATAATTCTCAACATATTCGGAGAACAACCAGAAACCTGTCGCAATCACAGCAACTAAGAGAAGGTCAGATTTATCAAGAATAGAACAAGTCAGTGATGGTTTAGTTGTATCAAGTGACACAAACTTTGACATCTGCTCTCTGCTTGATGAATCTCGCTTTGCCAGACAGCTTTGAGTGTCAATGGATTATGGTAAAGTACAATCAAAATATGAAACATTTAAACATCGATTCACATAGTATACCTTTATAAACACCATGCCTTGCTCCTCAAAGAATAGAAGTTTAATTTGCAAACTTGTAACAATCACTGCTGATATGCTCTAGTGATTGCTGAATGCAGGGTGAAACCACTACTTGGTTAAGAAGTAGCCACAGAAGACAGGTGACTGCTGATTAAATGACATTTATATAGGAAATTAGCTTGGAGGAAATTAGAATGGCTGTTGTGACCATGTGACCACTAAACTCTGGTGACTATTAGGACTGGTATGACTCTATCTGCCTTGCTTATTGCAGCTTGTACAGTATAATGTAACACATGAAACCAGACCAATCAAAACATTGATACACCTGCTTTGGAAAGCAAGTGGTAACAGGCAGTTACTGTATTCATTGGGGTGCTAACTTTGTGTGCAAAGTGAGGTTTGTGAATTTACAACATCATGACCTGGAAATACTTGTTTAATCCAGCTACTATGTAATCTGTTATTGCTGATTTGGGTTTGTCACCATTTTTCAGCACAAGATAGGCAATACATGGCTGCCAGTATAATTGTTGGAAGAAGAACATGAGAAAACCCTGGCAAGAACCACAGACCCTCACATACCAACACTGGCTGAGCCTGAGACTCAAACTCATGAGGACAGAGATGAGATGGCAGTAATAGGTAAAGGCGATTGCTTTAGACCACTCAGTCACCTGGGGCCCCTTATGTAATCTGTGTCCAAGTTTATAGTATCTGCAAAAATTTTTTATTATTGATGGGATGGGTGTATTGCCAAGGACCCAGCAAAGTTCAAGTTGCTAGGCATGGTCTTAAACAGAACTTATGGGAAACAAAATTAGGGCAGTTAGTATTTAGATGCTATATCCCAACAAAATATGAAGTGGAATGCTTGAAATCCAAATCATTCAAGATGACATCAAAATAAAACTGCAGGCCAAATTTGACTGAAAACCAACAGGTTTTGTTACAGGAATGCTGAAACAAAAGTAAGGAGAACAAACAATCAAGGGTCACAACTCTTTCAATTGATATTATGGAATGCTGCAAATCAAACTTTTTCAAGGTCTTATCCATATAAACCTAACTGCCAAATTTAGTTAAAATCCAACAAACCTTGGTATAAACATGCATACCAAATGTGTCTGAATTTTTATTAAAGTTATGGTGCAGAAGTACAGTTACAATGATAGAAATTCTGGACCCAAAACTCCTCTAAATGCCGATGTGAATTGCTAGAAGAAAAATCAAACACATTCAAGGTCTCACAAAGATAAAACTATATTCCAAATTTGATTGAAACACAATAATACATGGAAGAAGTAATTATGCAGAAACCAAGTTAGGCTGATGGGCAATCAAGAGCCATAACTCCTGTCACTAATGTCAAAGAAAACTGAAAACTGAACTCATTTAATGCCTCATCAACATAATGCCACAATCCAAATCTGCCTCAAATCCAACAAACCTTCATGAAGTTATGCTGTGGAAACTCAGGAAGTCAAACAATCAGAAGGCATAACTCCTGTAATGATGTTGCAGAATGCTGAATATTGAACTCATTTAATATCACAACAAAAGGCCACACACAAAATCTGGTTGAAATCCAACAATCCTTGGTAAAGATATGCAGTAGAAATCAAAGCCAGAAGGTCAAGCAATCTGCACAAAAATTATAAACAATGTAATGTAATGTAATGCTGGAAATCAAATTTGCTCATGGTGTTATCAACATAAAACTGCACACCAAATTTGGTTGAAATCCTACAAACCATGGCAAAGTTATGCTGAATAAACTACAGTCTGGTCATCAAGCAATCAAGGTTCATAAATCCTGTAAATACCGTCACCAAACTCTAAAATCAACAATAATTCAAAGTCTCTTCCATATACAACTGCAGAGCAAATCTGGTTGAATTGCAGTTTTGAGGACAAGTCCAATCTAATTTAGGTCTTCTAGTGGCGTACTTCTCCAAAGTACCACCAGTATATTCTCAATCTGAACATGGGTTCCACGAATATAGCATCTCACCCAGTCTCACTATAATCTATCACCACAGTATCCTCAAACAGATCAAGGATTTACATGGAATATAGCATCTCACCCAGTCTCACTATAATCTATCACCACAGTATCCTCAAACAGATCAAGGATTTAAACGGAATATACCATCTCACCCAGTCTCACTATGCTCTATCACCACAGTATCCTCAAATAGATCAAGGATTTATATGGAATATAGCATCTCACTCAGCCTCACTATAATCTATCACCCCAGTATCCTCAAACAGATCAAGGATTTAAACGGAATATACCATCTCACCCAGTCTCACTATGCTCTATCACCACAGTATCCTCAAATAGATCAAGGATTTATATGGAATATAGCATCTCACTCAGCCTCACTATAATCTATCACCAATGAATCCTCAAGCAGATCAAGGATTTACATGGAATATAGCATCTCACCCAGTCTCACTATAATCTATCACCACAGTATCCTCAAACAGATCAAGGATTTATATGGAATATAGCATCTCACCCAGTCTCACTATAATCTATCACCCCAGTATCCTCAAACAGATCAAGGATTTACATGGAATATAGCATCTCACCCAGTCTCACTACAATCTATCATCACAGTATCCTCAAACAGATCAAGGATTTAAACGGAATATACCATCTCACCCAGTCTCACTATGCTCTATCACCACAGTATCCTCAAATAGATCAAGGATTTATATGGAATATAGCATCTCACTCAGCCTCACTATAATCTATCACCACTGAATCCTCAAACAGATCAAGGATTTACATGGAATATAGCATCTTGCCCTACTCACCTGATCTCACTATAATGTACCACCACTGTATCCCAAATATGATAATGGATTCCATATAATATATCATCTTGCCCTCCTCACCCAGTCTCAACATAATGTACCACCATTATATTCTTAATCTGATCAAGGGTACCATGGAAAACAGCATCTTGCCCTCCTCACCCAGTCTCAACATAATGTACCACCATTATATTCTTAATCTGATCAAGGGTACCATGGAAAATAGCATCTTGCCCTCTTCACCCAGTCTCAACATAATGTACCACCATTATATTCTTAATCTGATCAAGGGTACCATGGAAAATTGCATCTTGCCCTCCTCACCCAGTCTCAACATAATGTACCACCATTATATTCTTAATCTGATCAAGGGTACCATGGAAAACAGCATCTTGCCCTCCTCACCCAGTCTCACTAAAGCATACCACCACTGTATCTAACTTGCAAATACTTTAACATAAAACAATAAAAAGAACTTTCTGATGATGTCACTAATATCACTTTTTGAAAAATGATAACCATTAAAAAATTTATTTGCTTTAGGACTTTTTTCTGATTTCTTAGGATGCATGCTGTATCTTAATAGCATTGGTCTTGCAACAACCAATGTAAAATCAGATTAAATCTATCACATGTTCATAAGCCTACTGCAAAATGAGTATGAACACCTACAATGGAAATGCTATCACTATTTATGCAGTGACTTGTAATGGCAACAGTACAACACAGCTTACCAAACCACTTATCCAATCATTAAAAAAACAAACATTTTTCCCACATGCTTCTCAGCTAGATTGGGGCTGAAACAGGCAATAAATGTATATTCTCTATTTTGATGTGTGTATACATCTCAATTCACATTGTTAATAATATCAGCTTCAAACAATGAAGTGAAACACATATATTTTATAAATTTTTATTCACATGTATGCCCAAAGAATCAGTTGCAATTCCAAATACTATAGTCTCACTAATTTGTGTGGATGTCACTGATGCTGAACCATGAATTTAAAGACCCAATGAAAAACCAGCCATTTGTGCACAGGATGAAGAAACTGCCCACCCCCCACCCCATTTTCTTACTGTGTTTCATTCCTGATGATCAACAAATCTATTTAACAAATCAACATCATTTCTGAACTCTGGTAATAAAATATTAGCTTTTACATGTGTCTGTCTTATTTGAAATTGTTTAAATGCACACATAATACTGTATCCTATACCTGTAATTTCCACTCACTGCCTTAAAATGACATGTTGTCAGATAAGGACAGAGACAAAGGAGAAAAGGATAATGAAAATAAAAGAAAGAAGAATAAATGATGCTAGTATATATGATGCAACTTTATGGACAGTGTTTTAAGAAAGTGATCATACTTTAATAACTGATTAGCTTAATGTTGGCGGCTACTTTGGCTCCATTTGATATTGAGTGATTAATCTTGACATGTGTTTGATTTG